>JAIOUR010183108.1:0-15585 GCA_020711275.1 Calotes versicolor
CGGCCGGGCGCGCCGGATGGGGCGCGCGCGTGTTTTCCCCCCTCCCCGCCCACCTCTCGCCTCCCAGGTCGGGCGGGAGAGGGAAGGAACGCGCCGCCCGGATCGTCACCGCGGTGGCGGCGCGGCAGCAGCAACAGGAGTTCCGTCGCACTGCGCCGCACCGCACTGTTTGGAGGTACCGCGGCGGCGGGGGGGCTGCGAGCGAGCGAGCGTTGGGGGGCGCCCGACACGGGCTATGTCCCCGGGCGCTGGCCCCCCTTCTTACGCGCCTGTGTAAAGCTTACCGGTAAATAGCAATGCTGAAGTGAGCTGGCTTTCGGATGGATCAAAATTTCTGCCACATACTTAAACCTGTGCTTCTAGGTCAAAAGAGGTGACCCAAAGCCGAGGTTCTGCAAACTGAGAGTCATACTCGAAAAGAAATACTCATTCCAAATGCAGATGCTTTGTGAAAACGAGGTAGCTCTGAAAGCATTTCTAACATTTTCTGCTAAGAGCAGAAACCATCTCTCAATAGCCTGAGAGTCCTTTAGTTGTCAAGCAATAAATAATTAATTGTTTTGGGGGATAAATTTAACTGAGTGGATTGGACCACTTAAACCCCATTCCTCCTGAAGTAGCTTGCATAACTGCAAAAGATCAGTGATCTCCACCCAGCCACAAGCACCAGGAACTTCACACAACAGAACAACGAACGACACCGATCAACCAGAGACAGATCAACCCTCCATTGTCGCAGTGAAACTCCAAACCCCCCCCCATACAATGATTAACACCTAATAGAAGAATAGAAGAAATTCATTTCCTCTAAACTAAAAATACCCACAATTTCACCCTCTACATCACAGCACAGAGAGAACTCCTAGTTCCCTGAGCTCCTGCCAGCCACAGAGACTGATGAAACACCAGGAAGAAAAACTTCCAGAATATGGGCAAACAGGCCAAAAAAAACCACAACTACTTAGCTGGTAACCTTATTTCTTTCACGTGATTAATAGTGTACTGCAAGGGCATATACCTAAAATATTATGAATATTAAATATGTCTTTAAATGCAACAAAGCTAAGAAATAAAAGGGAATTCTGATGGTGAATAAAGAGGTTACAGGAAAAGTAATTGGTTGAGTTGTTGGTTTTGGTGCCTGCCTTCACTGAGCATGGCAAGCAAATATGATTTTCCAGTTTTTTTGAAACATCGTCAGGAGTTGTTCTTTGAATTAAGATTGGCAGTATATAAATCTAAATTTTTTTTACAGGAGTACAATCTGAGAACCTCAGGATAATAATCTTACTGTTAATTCTATACAAATTATTTTACCCTTCCTATTCAAGAGAAGAAGTCATATAATTTTGTAACTTTATAGAGAGAGCTTGAATTTTAAGAAACATCCGCCCACCCCAACTCCTAATTCAGCACTGTTACTAACCTACAAAGATAACTCTGGAAATCTTGGCTTGCTCAGCATCATAGAAAATAGTGCCGTTTAGTCTGTCTCGGTGACTCTGAAGTATTCAAAACAGTTTTATCAAACTCCAGATGTAGCATGTTTACTTTTAATAACAAGAATTTGTTTTAAAAATCCCCCAAATGAATTATTAAAAGCATTTAGCATTTCTAAATTTATTTATTTATTTATTTATTTATTTATTTATTTATTTATTTATTTATTTATTTATTTATTTGCCACATCATCTAGCTACAATGGCTACTCTGCTAACTTTATCAAAGCACCACTTGTTCAGCCATTTGAATTTAAATATGGTTGGTTTCTGATATAAATTTAAATAAGCACATTCATTTTGCCAAAATGATTGTTTCATATAAATTCCAATGTTCACCTAAACTTTCCAAACATCCACAAGCATCAATAACAGCTAGCAACATGGAATCAAACAAGATTCTGCAAACCATATTCATTTTCATAACAACGCAACGAAGCAACCCATAAATAAAAACACAAGAACAACCTGCTGGAACAGGCCAGTTCAGCATTCCATCTCATACAGTGGCTTATAGCCCCAAATTAGTCAAATATGACATCTCCATCCTAATGTCTTAACTTAATACCTTACTAACTCCAATTTAAAAACCATGGAGCAGTATATGGAAGAGTAATTTGTGGCTAAATCAGGGGTATAGCTTCTGCAGCATAACTATAAGAACATGAAAACATAAGAACATAAGAACAGCCTTGCTGGAACAGGCCACAGCACGAAGTCTAGCATTCTGTCTCACACAGCGGCTCACCATCTGCTTCAGGGTATTCCCAAGCAGATGTCTTAACCCAGTGATAGGCAACCTTTGGCTCTCCAGATGTTTTGGACAGCAACTCCCAGAAGCCCTCTCCAGCAGAGGTAGTGGAGAAGGCTTCTGGGAGTTTGAGTCCTAAACATCTGGAGAGCCACAGGTTGCCTACCACTGTCTTAACCTGCTTGTGATCCCTGCAGATGGCGTAAAGAGAAATCCTACTGATCTCTCCAACACGGAGGTTGTCCTTAGGCCTCCATAGTTATAACTTTTGATACCCTTGTTCTCCATAATCTGGTCTAATCCTCTCTTAAAGCTGTCAAGGCTGACAGCTGTCACCACTTCTTCTGGCAGGGAGTTCCATAGACCAGTGATCCTCTGGGTGAAAAAGGACTTTCTTTTCTTGGTTTGAGATCTAGCTTCCAAATGTTTCATGGAGTGCCTCCTAGTTCTAGTGTTATGCAATAGGGAAAACAATTCTTCCTTATCTACTTTCTCCACACCGTGCATGATTTTATAAACTTCCCCTCTTAGATGCCGTCGCTCCAGAGTGAAAAGGCCCTGATGGTAAGGAAGGTGTTTCAGTCCCCTAATCATTCTGGTTGCTTTCCTCTGCACTTATTTTAGCTTCTATTCAAATACTGTAATTCAAAACATTATGCCATGTCTGTCCATGCTTACTATATCTACTTTTTCTTTTACATTAAAACTATTTGCTCTTTTATTTAAACTTCCTTCAATAGAGATTGCTGCAGCTGCAGCAAACCACTCAAATATATTTTTGGAAGGTTGGAACTGCAGAAATCGAGCTAGAATTAGGTACCAGTCATTTAAACAAGAACACACAAGAGATTGGCAGAATTAAATTGCTACATAATTCTCTTTCAAGTCAGAATGTGGCAATTGAAAGCCAAGGGCAAAACAGATGCACCAGATAGGCATTTCATCTCATTGTCAGAATCTTGCAAATGTGGAATTTGATGAATAAGTATTTGTTGAAGACCGAGCATAATTCTTTTCATACACATCAATGATTGTTTTAATATTCAGCAGCGATATGCTACACCTAAATTGAAGTTTATCTTTACGTGTGTTTATACAATCACAATCAACAATTGTATGAATACAGTAAAGTGCTTCATTGTGCCATTTGGAACACCAAGCACTTCAATGTCACATGAGATTTGAAGTAACACCAACAGTCAATGTATTGTTATACAAATAAGCACTGCCAAAGGGAGGTTTGTTAATGTTTCAGGTTGTACTGAGCACTTCACTTTTCCCCATTTAGCTATACAGTAGATTCAGTTTTGTTGTCTTCCCCAAACCAATTTAAGCCCAAAAGAAGTTATTTCTACAAATGGACTGTAGTAGTACTACACAGCACCAACCTTCAAATTGTTTTATCGTATGTTTAGCAATAAGTCCTAGGTATCTGACTACAATTAAGCAATTCTCAGCAGCAAGTTCTCTTCCTATGATCAGGGCCTTACTTTTCCTCCCAGCTGACAAAATAGTCAGATAACTCAGCAAATTTGTTATTGTTGCAGTTAGACAGGAAGCCAGTCTGTTAGGTCAGATAAGAACGGATCCTGCTCCATTATAGAGAATAAAAATGACACTGGCAAACAAGTAAAGCTATTTTAACTGATGGACTATTCCACCTTTAGCCCATTAAAATAATTCTCTACTAATTACTTTCAACATACTACAGGAGGAACCAAAGATCCTGTGAAGTTGCATTTATGGGAACTGCTTCTGTACATGAGACAGTTAACCTATTCTCATTTATTCCCCTTTCCTTCTATGCCTCCAGCTATGCGAAATCTGTTGTGAAGGTTTAAAGAACCCTGTGGGGCGCTGTGGGAAGAGAACACATAGTTGCAGTGGGAATGTGTCACCAGCAACAGTTATGTTTCCCCAACTCATTTTGTAGTGACCATCACGATACTGAAAATCTGTGCCTCCACTCAACCCTATGTTCTCTACATATATGAAATCTTACCTACCTGCTAGTATCTTGTAGATCTAAAAACAGTGTCTTTTTGTACTTGGATAGGAAGGTGGATCTGACAATGAGTCTATTTGGCGATGAATAACTTCTTGAATAATTGCTGCCTGCTGTAAGGCAGTGGTCCTCAACTTTTTTTTCCCTCTGCAGCCCGGGGACCCCTTTTCAAGGTGCACTCTGACTGGGGGATTCTTTTTCAAAGCGTGTGTGACCTGGGGGAGTATTTTTTTATAGTGCACATGGCCCAGGGGAGCATTATTTTGAAGCCTGCACAGCCTGGAGGAATGTTTTTTATGGTGTGCCTATAGAAAACTGTGGGCCCTGTAGCCCAGTTCCTGCCTGTCTGCAGCCTGGTGGTGGGCCACAGCCTGGTAGTTGGGGACTCCTGCTGTAAGGAACAATTTGAGAGGCAATCTTGAAAACCCCATCTTCAAGTTACTATCCTATGGAATTCTCTTCTATGACAATGAATTCTCTTCTACGACAACTGTAGCACATGTAAAGCAAAGTGATGTTGCTGGAACAGGTTTTCTAAATGTGGACATTTGCAGAGGGATTGATGAACTCTAGGAAGTAACCACTGCTATATAAAATGCTTATTTTGCTAATTCTACAATTATATGTCGTGCTGTGGTGTGTCTGGCATGCTGTGGTCCATGAGGTCGCAAAGAGTCGGACTCGACTGTGCTACTGAACAATAACAATTTAAAATTGATTTTTGAAAAACTGTCAATAAACATTAAATTAATATTAATTTTATCAGAGCAACATTGTCTCACATAGCATTGGACACAGCATAAATACTGAATGTGGTTGACAGAAAAGGTAAACTAGGGGGTTTACTTTTCAGGGGGTCATTCAGCATTTCAGCAGAACACTTTGCTGGTGAAGACTTCAGCTTTCCCTAAGTGACTGATTGCTAGGTCAGTTTTTTTAAATGGATACTGTATCTTAATGCTTTGACTGTTTTGCTGCTGCTGATGATGATGTTTCTGTTTATTATGGTATTTGTCTAATCTTTTCTAGTATCTGCATTGTTAGCATTAATATTGTCTTTTAATTATGCAAGCCACAACAAGAAGGATAAAATATTTTAAATGAATAAATGAACGGTGCAGTCTAACTGGGTTTGAGGGCCAAAATTTCATTAGGCAAACAAAATTGTCACTTGGCAAATAAAATAAAATAAAATAAAATAAAGTAAATACTGGCTTGTCTTAAGGACATAATTTATTACATGTTATTAAATTAATAAATGGAAGATTCAACCAAATGGAAGAAATGGTTCGTGTTAAACATGTAGTCACATCACTCATATATATCTCTGTAATTAATGCTTCAAGGGAGCGGGAGAGGAAAATTCATACAAGGGAAAATACGTAATGTGAACTTCATTTGCTGGATAAACTGTTGTTTTTGCTACCTAAGGAGAAACAACTATCCTGCTTGATATTAATTTAAAATGTTTTACTTAAGTTTTGTTTCTAAAGGAAGGAATTTTTTTTAAAGATCTATCAGCCACAAAAGCATTTCTGGCATGACAGCTCTGATTATAAAACAAAATACAGTGGTACCCCGCAATACAACGTCTCCGCGCAAAGCTAATCCACAATACAATGGAGAATTTTGAAAAAAATCACTCTCCGCCATAAGTTTTTTCAATGGGGACTCTCCGCAATACATTTTGAATAGGGTTTCTCTGCAATACGTTTTTTCCTATGGGACCCTTCGCACAATGTTTCTAATAGGGTTTCTTTGTGTATATGATACTGTAGTTTAAATCCGTGGAATGTTAGTGCTTTCCCAGCATGCTTTGTGTCTTGGGGGGTATATTGATTCGTCAGCCAATGCTGTTCTTTTTGGGTTTGCACGTGGTGAGGACACATGCTTTTGCTAAGTATCAGGAATGGATTAATTGAATTTCAATGCATTCCTATGGGAAACGGCTCTTCGCAATAAGTTGAATTCGCAATAAGTTGCTGCCCGCGGAACGGATTAAAAACGTATTGCGAGGTACCACTGTACTTCTAAAATTACAATCAATTCGATTCTTTTCAGCTTTAACAGCGGTGGCTGTCACTGTTTACCAACAGAGATTCTTAACTTCCCATTTTGCCTCAACCGCAATACAGTAAAGCAAGGAAAGATCCTTTCTGAAACAGTTAATATACAGAGTTACCGTAAATAACGGTAAAAGGATGACACAGAAAATTCAAGTATTTACAGACTGGCTGTCATGAGGTGAGCCTAAATACCTGCAACACATTTTACAGTTATGACACTGTAAATCTACTGCAAGGGACACTACAAAAGTTTGACTTTTCAGGTCACTAACTACTTAAAGTGCAGCATTCTTGTCATCTGCTGTGTCCAGATAATTCTGAAAGCAGATCAGCCCCTTTCCAGCTTCCAATGTAAGCATCTTATCCTAGGAATTCCACACTGAAGAACTGGAATTGTCCATTCTAGCTCTAAAACTGATCTTGCTACTTGGTCTCCAAAAAGAAAGTCATTTCAGTGTTTGTTTCAAAAGCATGTTTGCTTTGTGCATACTTTCTTTAAAACTCCTGGTTGGCTTTTCTAAAATATTCCATACTGAGCTACCTGTCATTTAGGAAGTTAAGTGGCACATTTGCACTCTGCATAGTTAAGGTTCCTTCTCTTCTCTAAAGGTTTTGATACTGCCATTGGAGCTTGATACAGTAAGCCCCCAGAATTCACTGAGGTTAAGTTCCGGGACCTACCGCAAACTGTGAAAAACCGCAATGTGCGGATGTGGTTTAAAAATGGCCATAATGCATGTGCAATGTCTCCCACATTGGGTGGGACCCCAGTGGTGGCAGTAGGCAAGAGAAGAGCCCGCCTCCTGGGAGACCTGCCACCCACTGACAACTGCACTAGCAGCCTCTGTGCCAGCCTAGGCTGCTGCCGTTGATGCTCTCACCAGCCAATGGGCCCCACAGACTGGGGAGGGGGGGGGAGGAATTTACTGAAAAATATTGACTGGAGGGAAAACCGGAAAAGACTGAAACCGCAATTAGTGAACCGTGAATTTGCGGGGGCTTACTGTATTTGAGCAACATGCCCCCTTTTTATTCCCAAGAACTACCATATTTTTTGCTCTATAAGACACATCTGGCCACAAGATGCACCTAGTTTTTAGAGGAGGAAAACAAGAAAAAATATTCTGAATAGAGATGGATGGCCGTGAAATGAAAATATAGTATTTCGATTAATTCCTTGTTTTATTAATAATGAATTTTTAAAAGAATTTCCAAAACAAAATGAACAGAAATGAAACGTTTAGGTGCTCCCCTGTGTACTAGAGGCACCAAATTTGGTGGATAGTTTTATTGGGCTCTCTCCTTTAAGCCCTCCAAATTTGGAGTGGTTTGAGATTCAGGGGGCAGAGATATTCAGCATCAAATGGTTTTTTCCTGGGAGGACTCAATTTGAAGTTGAATAACACTACCCCCTGATCCTCAAATCTCTCCAGAGTCTAAGGAAGCTACCACAAATTTGGTGCCTCTATGATTAATCATTTTGTTTTAGAGCAAACAAAATTGCAGTATTTGCTCTATAAGATGCACACAGATTTTCCCTTACCGGTATTTGAAGAGGGGAAAGTGTGTCTTGTAAAGCAAAAAATACGGTGCTTTTGGTATGTTGGTTCTAGCTTTACTTCAAGTTCAATTTGCATTGCAATCGACTGCTGCTTTAAAATCCTATTTATGCAACAGTATACAAGACACATTTCTTCCTTCTGAAGCATGTGAATGGCTTTTATTTGGTAAACTTTGTCTCACTCATCATTTTCAAAAATATATGTCAAATAAAGATGTCACAAGATACTGATTATCCTCAACATTATAAAATAAATTGTTCCCAAGGGCTAAACCCTGGAGTCAGGATTCCCAGAACTTCTTCTTTCTTCATAAAGACTCCATACACTGATGTACAAGTACAAATATTGCTGCTAATTACTTCAGAATTTGCTATTTGATCCGGTGGCATCTAAAATTCACTATCTCTAAGTGGTCCACATATAAACACATTCTATGAGTCTTCAGAAACTGTAATAAAATAAGAATGTGCTAAGAGTTCTGAGATGTGCCCACATTATACCTGATCTGCAAGGGATGCAGATGTAACCTACTTGTTTCTAAAAACAATTCAAAAGGTAGGTGATGACTTTTAACAATACACAAGGGGCTAACCCTTTTTATAACAAAAAAAATCCTACAATTTCTTACAGCATATCCCAAGTACAGCAGAAGCCTGTTTGTAAGTGAAAAGGTCTTCTCAGTTTATGCTGAAAGACATGTTTTGTCTTGGAAATCAACTGGCATCCGGAGAGATAGTATTTTGACATATGTCAACAAGATTTTTCTTTATGGTTTTGGAAGTTGCTCAGTAAATTCAATTTAATTCTCCCTCTACCCCTTATAGTATATATTTTACTAGTTTTACCAGAGCAGCATGCAAGCACAAGAAAAGAATATTACTTTTTCCAGAAGTAAATAACTAAGAATCTGTGAGTCTGTTAAATTTACGAAAAACAAACTGTGCCGAACTGTTCACAATTTACATGTAAGTTTCCACAATCTACGTAGTTTCTGTGTGCCTTCCTTAAACAAAATGCAGGAAAAAGTAGCATTTTATTTTATTTTATTGCACAATTTTCTATATTACTTGTCAGATTTGAAGTTTTATTTGGAAAGACTTATCACTCATTTAACCATTTAGTAAAATGTTATTTTGTTACTAGAGTAAAATTAATCATCAAATGTCTTGGTTGTTCTTGTACAAACTAGCCCTCAGATGGTTTTTTTCTTTCAAAAATCCTGCCCTTTTTACGGAATCCCAAGTATACTTTTAGCTAAGTATAATGGGCCTCAAATGAATAAGCTAAAGAGATTTTTTAAGAGTCTTAGACTATAGACTTTTCTATTCCTCAGCTCCAATCCTATAAATTCTCTATCAAGAGACCAAGCCATGCAACTATTTCGGATTCAGTTTGCTTCAAACATTACAGTGGTACCTCTAGTTACGACCACGATTGGTATACAGAGATTGGTCTTAACTCGAGTTGGTCTTATGTTGAAACAATGTTTTCCATAGGAATGCATTGAAATGCTATTAATTGGTACAAGTTGTTTTTAGTTTTCAATGCATTCCTATGAGAAATACAGTGGTACCTCTACTTACAAATGTAATTCATACGTGGATGATGGTCTTAAGTCAAGTTGGAACCCACAGGAACTAATGCAAAGGCAGTCAATGCATCTGCTTTTGTCAGGGGAGGGTATATTTTTAAAATCTTAATTACTAGACAGTCATTTCCAAAGCTAACCATGGGGGCGGCGGAGCTACAGAGAAGCAGACTCTTCACTAAACAACAGTTAGCTGAAGGGGAAAAAGTGAAAACAGTTAAAAGTCTGTGCCTTTTTGGTTGTATGTCGAAATTGTGGTTGTAAGTCGAGGTAATTTTTTGTAACCACTGCTGGTTGTAACTTGAAATGGTTGTAAGTCGAGACGGTTGTAAGTCGAGGTACCACTGTATTCTGCTTTTCAAACAGATGAAGTCAATGTATCCACTCAAGAGACCAAATGAAAATCTCAGGGAACCCCCCAAGAGTACATTGTTGACAGCTTTACAGTTAAGGTGGAATAGATTGGATGTTAATTCAGAGGAATTTTCACAGTGTAGATTACAAGACTGAGAGGTAAAAGGCAATATAAAGGTGTGCTATAGGTTAGCTACCACTTTATAAATACGTATAGCTTTTTCATGTATTATTTTCCAGAATCCTTCTGAGTCAATACCTGCAGTCCCAAACAGAATCAGGCTACCTAACTAACATTTTTATTTAGGTTTAAAAATATTGGGGGAGGTCAAAAGTAAATGCTGTAAAGGTTACACATTTTCCCTGGATGAGGCACACATCTGAAGCAAATCTCACTGCCTGGGAGATAACAGAGTCACACTGATCTAGGACCACCAAATCCCAAGGATTCTAGCTGTCCTCTCTAGTTTCTGGAGGTTTTGTTTTGTCCTGAAAAAAAATAATCTGTGAATATTTTTCTTAAAACTGGGTTGACAAAAATCTATTTTAAAATTTAAAAATGTATCTTGATGATGGAAATAAAACAGGTTTTTTTATTTAAACCATTAAAATTTTCATTTTAAAAATTTAACTTATAATTTAAATCAAACCTACAATGTCCTAAAATCTACCCACAAGCTCTCAGGGCTTTTCCCAAAAGGAAAATACCAATTTAAGGTAATGAGATAGGCAGTACTTTTACAAATCATAGCTCTAGACACCAACTAGAAAAAAGAATTTGGGAGCCACCCTGTTAGATCTGGTCATAAGGAAAATACTGTAGAATTTATCAGAAGCTATTTCAGGCTGTATTCCCATATTGTATGCAATTACAATGAGAAGCTGTTTTCTGCCAATACAATAAATTTTCTAGTCAAAACTGTGGTTGGCAGCCACAGCCCTATTCTCCTACTTTCCTCTCTTAGCACTTCCTTTTAGGAAGGATATGAGAGGAAAGGTTGACTACACTGATGATGGCCAATGGGATCATTGGTCATTATCAGCGGAGTCAACCTTTTCTCTCACACATCCTTCCTAAAGGGAAGTGCTAAGAGAGGAAGCTTGCCAAAGCTAGTCTGTCTACAATGCAGTAAAAAGAAAACTATGCTGCTTATATACCTATATTACTTAAAGCACTCTCTGGGCCAGGGGTGACCAATAGGTAGATCGCGATCTACCAGTAGATCACCAAGATAGTGTCGGTAGATCGCAGCCAGCCTCTCCCCACTCCCCAACCTGGGCAGCAGAGGGCCTCAGCCATTGCACCACCACTGCCAGCCTCTTCCTCCCCAGCCTGTGCAGCAGAGGAGGGTGCTTGGCCATTGCGCCACCACTGCCAGCCTCTTTCTCCCTGACCTGGGCAGTGGAGGAGGGTCCTTGGCCATTGCTCCACCACTGCCAGCCTCTTCCTCCTCGGCTCAGGCAGCAGAGGGCATTTTAATAATAAGTAGATCATATTGACTTGGTCATTTTATAAATAGCTTGCATGCTGAAAAAGTGTGGGCACCTCTGCTCTAGGTGGTTTACAATTTAATTGTGCAGGCTACACGTTGCCCAGAGAGACGAGTACTTATTTTACAGACCTCAGAAGGATGGAAAGCTAAGTCAACTTTGAGCCAGTTGCCTGGGACTGAATCCCATATCATGAGCACAGTTTTGCTCGCAGTGCAGCAGTTGAACCACTGCGTCATAAAGCTCTAGCTGTAGGCAAAATCAGTAAAAATTGCAGGCTTATTTTATGTGAACCACATGTCCATTCTAATAGTACAGCAGCAAAATAAAATACATAGTACAGCATTTATACTAAGTGCCCAAGTATAAGCAACAGAAAAGACATGCAGATTGTTTTTGAAAGAGACAAGGAATGCCTTCAGTCCACCTTGGATGCAAGATATAATGGCAATCCAAGCAAATCCTGAGACAACATGGAAGGTTCTGAGAAAAGTATTTTTCTATACTCAGCCCTAATACAAACAGCATAGCAAAACCATATGTAATCATCGATCACTAGGAAACCCAGATAATACCTTCTGTTTTTGAGCAGCAGAATCTAAAATGTTTCCATAGCCATGGGGATTAAAAACATATCTTCAAACTACTCGACATTCCGAGTAACTCAAGCATGCAAACTATCACTGTACCCCCCCATCTCATCAAACTCAGTGAAGCTTGCACATTCACACTCTAGATGTACATTCAAATAAAAGCCCTCAGCCTTGCTGTGACATTTCGATAAAGCTCTGAGGGGAAACAATAATGGAACATAGTGTTGAATGTGACACCTTTAATGATACAGTCCCTGTGGAGATGTCCACAGTGTTGTCCTAGTTTTACTGTGATAACTGATGATTGGAGGGGTTCATCCTGAATTTTTAAACTCTCCCCCCTCCCTGATTATAAGCACGCTGAAGAGAACTGACCAAATTATTCTTTGTGAGAATGGGATGCTGCATTAAATAAACTGATTTTGCAAATGTTTCTTATAAAGTTCTCTTGGGACCCAGGAGAACATAACAACCATAATATAACTTACTTATATTCCCTTAACAAGGCACTTGAGAGGATGGTGGCACAATTCAACTCCAAGAATTTTTGGATGAAGCTGATTACTATGGACTGTGATGTAATCACTGCTCCAACACCATAAGCTGCCTTGGTTCCTTTCCAAGGAGAAAGGCGGGTTAAAAATATGTTAAATAAATAAATAAATAATCTGAATCCATTTGGTTCTCCAGATACACTGAACTTTAATTCTCAGAATCCCCATCTCAGGGATTAAGTAAGTCACCTGACACTCAAAAACAGAAAAACAATATATAATATCAAGATATAGTGAACAGACTTACAAAAACCAATAAAATAAAATTGTTGAAGTATGGCTGATAATATTGGGAAGGGTTTTACACATACACACAATGTTTTGCCCCAAATGACTACCAAGTAGTATTATGAGCCATTCTTCTCAAGAACCTAAGTACCAAATTGATACTGTATATAAACGCAAAAGCGGTGGTGGTGTCCCAAACAACTAAACCCTAAGCTGTTAGTGTTTTTTATACAAAGAATTTTTATACTTAGCCAAGTACTTCATAAGCTGCAGGGTATTATGGGATGCTGCTGGGTCATTCACTTCCTTCAAAAGCATAGCCAAAGCATTCCCCACCAGCTATGGCTTCTAGGCCAGCTTGAAGGGCAGTTCATTAACAACATATTCCAACAGTGCCACTCCCCATTCCCTGATTCAGATATGAGAAACAGAGTTGGTATCATGAACGACTGACAATCCTGAAAGGGTTTCAGATAAATGTCAAACAGCACTGGGATACTGTCAGAATCCAATGAGCAAAAGCAGAAGGGTTGTATACCCTAGTGCAGGGGTCTGCAACCTGAGGCTCCAGAGCCACATGTGGCTTTTTCGCCCCTCTGCTGTGGCTCCATCACTCAAAACATGCATCACAACCTCATGGCAGCACCATCATGGTGCTGTCCATGATGCTTGCCCCCCCTTAGTTACGCCCCTGAGTAGCAGTCTCACTGCCACCTTGGTCATACCTCCCCAGACAGAATCCTCCCTGGCAAGTCTCCCAGGAGGCTGGGTGCGGCCATTGGCGGGCTCTTCTCCAATGTGGGAGACATTGCACATGCGTTATGGCCATTTTTTAAACCACATCCGCACACTGCGGTTTTTCACAGTTTGCGGTAGGTCCTGAAACCTAACCACAGATAATTCTGGGGGCTTACTGTATTTATTATGGACCCATGCAAACTTCTTGCAATCTTTTATCAACTGCAAGGAGCAACATGCATGTCATCAGACTTATTACTCCAAGCACTTTGTTGATGACTTCTGGCTGTATCAATTGAATCAGACAGTCTATCCTCTGGTAACCCCTCCAACATTACGGTACCCTCTGTATTACCATAATGTGTTGTTCACTGGAAATTCAAAACAGTTCAGAAAATTCAAAACAGTTCAGAATTAAACTGCACTGTCAGAATTTAATGGTGCAGCCATATGTTATCCCATTATATTAATTTCTACAAAGTTACATTAGCTACCTAGTCACAAGCAGTATATTTCTAGGCAACACAATAATCTGTACAATTGCCTACAAAATAAAAATGAGTTGTATTCTGAAGAACCACTATGTTATACTCTTCCCCTTAAATCTCAAATCAATTGTAAAATGGCATTTTCTTCCACAAAAATGTTATGAAATAAGAAACCATACTACTTTTCTTCCCAAAGAATAGCGTCATGCATTTTTAAAAAGAAAATGACAGCCTTCCAAATTCCATCACACATCTAGTTGATACAATTTATAGGTTGCCACATTACAGAAAGCGCCACTAAATCACCCCAAAAGCCTACTTAGTTTAGCTGTGTTTTTTCCTCACAGTGGCCAAACTAAAAACCACAAGCAGTACATTAGGGCAACTGTCCTACCTCATTACTGATCAACAGTAATGCCTAAAAAGAACACACATAGGCTGGTGACCAAGAGATAAATCAGTTTCTGATTTGCCATATATTCCCCAAAATGACAACTTTAATCTTTTGGTTCCTTAGAAAAAGAAAAGAAAATTAGTTTAGCTATGATTAAACCGGATCAAGAAGCATTCAGTGCCAGAGGCCTAGTGCTTTTTTTCTCTCCAAGTACCCTTTCCTTCCTTTTAAAAAAGCTTCAGGATCTAGTAAATTAAAATGATGGGAACAGTCAGTTTGGTTGTACCATATTATATGATTATGTTCTCTCTATAGTCTCCTTATTTTGAGGCTAAGAGTAATAAGTGAAATGAACATGAACTAGGTGATTGTAGAAATCACCTAGTTCACTTTAGCTTTTCCTTTCAACCTTCTACCGTTGCTCCATAGAGAGCATTTTGACATACTGTGTCTGTGCTTGATTTTCCAGCTGCACAGTAGCAAATAGGAAGGCACTCCCAAGGGTCATAACCACAGCCCAGAAGATCACTGGTCAACCTCTCCCATCTCTCGAAGAACGTCATAGTTCCCATTGCCTTAAAAAAGGCAAAAAACATCTTGCAGGACCTATCCCAGCCTGGACATTGTCTGTTTGCGCTGCTGCTTCCAGGCAGGAGATACAGGACAATAAGAACAAGAACAGACAGACTAAAAATAGTTTTCACCCAAAAGCTATAACTATTCTAAATGCTAAATGTATTTTAAATTTTGTTTTAAAATTATTTTAGCTTTGCACATGGGATTGCACTCAATTTCGTTGTACCATGTACAATGACAATAAAGCATCGATCTATCGATTATGGTGTCTTGAGGAATGTGTAATATGGGTGACATTTATTTGGTGAGTACACAAAAAGCACTTTACAAATGCTTTTTTAAAAATCTATTATTACACACGTTCTCACCGACGAAAGGGGTCAGAAGAGGTGGGGAAGCCAGCAGGCCAAGAGGTCACCAGCGGGGGCTGAGGCATCGCCTGCTCCCATCATCACACTCAGCCACCAGCCCACCGCTAGTGGACTGAGCCTGGGGGTAGATGTTGGTGCCCAAGGCAGCATGAGGTGAAAGCCACAACATACCATCTAAGCTGGTAGCCTACTCTGGGCAGTGTACAAAGCAAGACATACATAGTGATCAAATTAAAATATGCGGAAGGCACTCCAACATTACATTAGTTATTAAATTCCAAAATAAAACAGAGCGAAAGTATTACAGTAAAATACTCTTAATTAACA
>JAIOUR010183663.1:0-10150 GCA_020711275.1 Calotes versicolor
CGTCGTCGTCGTGGAGGCGAGAGCGTGCGATTTTGAGCAATTCCCGGCGGCACAATGTGGACGGAAATGCCTCACGCCCAAGCACTGGCTTCCTCTCTCTCTAAAGCCGAATATCAGACGGTTGGTTTTCTGTTCATTTCCCCCTTTCATTCGGCCTCTTTCACTCAGAGTGAAACGTCTGAACAGAAAAGTGAAACAAATTTTGCGAGTGAATGCATGTGTACAGATCCAACAGTGTTGGATCTGTTCATTCGGCGTCTTTCACTCCACTCCTAATGAACGGAAAATGAACAGTCTGAACACAGAGTGAAACGTTCACTCGGGTTCAGCCATTTTTTATCCAAACCTGTAGAAGACGAACCTCACGTCGAATGTCATATTGAAGGGAAAAAACGAGTAATATGCTTCATTTATCTTTCATTCCAGCTAAAGCCATGTGAACATGAAATGAAAGAAAAAATGAAGCATTCACTCGATTAAACGTTCACTCGAGTGAACCGTCTGATATCACCTTTACATGCACTTTGAACGATCACTCTGATGGACCTGAAAGCTTCCCGGGGTGAAACAGCCCCCAAGGTTTCGCTTCCGTTCAAACCAGCAGGTCCCTTTTGCGAAAAGCAACCGTGGAATTGGACAGAAGCAGTAGGTGCGAAACTGGGACAAATAACAGACAACATAATACACACAAACACATATACCTGACATTCAGCCGAAGAGGGTATGTTTAGACAAGGAGGAATTACATTTCAGCTGCAACATATACCACCACGGATTTCTATGGTCCTCTGGGGCTTGCATTGTATGCATCACATCGTTTTAAGATGATAGTTGTGAGCCTCTTTGCGCTTAATACAATTTCCTAATACAGTAGATCTCTCCGTGCACTGGTGGAGTTGCGCCAATAAGCATCCAGCATGGGTATAACCCTGGAGTGTCCAAACCTTTTGCAAGGAGGGCCAGATTTGGTGAGGTGAACATTTGTGGGGGCCAACGGTGGTCATAGCTTCATAGCCTCCTCTGGATGAGGCTTCTTTCCAGATAAAGAAGCACGTGCACTGGGGGAGTAGGTTCCGCACATGCATACATGCACCCCTCTTCTCAGAAAGAAAGGAGCCACACCACCCTCTTCCCCAAATAGAGCTTTGAGGGGGAGGAGAAGCGAGGGGACCTTGCCCAGGGTGCCACGTTGCCATGCCTTCTTCACAGTGGTTCAAAAGGGTGGGAAGCCTCCCCCTCTCCCTGCTCTATGGGCAGGGGCATAACTAGGGAAGACAAAGGGGGACATTTGCCCCGTGCGCAGGGCTCTATGGGCACAGAATTGGGGCCCCTGCCCCAATCCTGCACCCCTCTGCCTGCCCGCGCACACTGGAGGGGGGCGCCCAACTGGGGCCTTGTCACCGGGCGCTGCCACCCCTTCTTACTCCACTGTCTATGGGAGGGTCTTCCTGCCTTCCCCTCACCTGCCTTCCCTTTTTTCTGAGGGGAGGGAAAAACTCCATTTCTCATTAGGATGAGTGACAGGCTGAGCTGGCAAGGAGAAGAGCCTGAGGGCCACTCAAAATTTGAAAAATTTGGCCCCCGGGCCAGACTCTGGACATACCTGGTGTAACCCATTACAGAAATCATGTTAATATACAGGTAAAACAAAAAAAATAGAATATTGTACAAAAGTACATTTATTTCAGTAGAAAGATGTGTCCTTAGTACAGCATTGTATTATATTTTAAGACAACATTTTTGTATTGTACTAAAAAAAACCTAACTGTGATTAAATTAGAAGGCAATACAAAAATCCAGAGGGTAATGATACTTTTATTAGCTCAGTGGAAAAAAATCACCATATACTATGAAAGCTGTCAAGTGCTTCAGATCTCTTCATTAGATGTAATGTTAATGAATTCAAAGGAATGGGAAGAAAGTGATTGTCAGGTTGTGAAGTCTACCTTTGTGTACCGAGTACCATAAATGGACAGTCGAAGGAAACTTAAGACTTTTAGCCAGCACCACTAAGCACTAAACTAAGATGGTTTAAAATGCACATTTTCCTTTTGTACCCCTCTTCCCTCTCGCACAACAAGTCCAAGTAGGTTGTTGCTGTTTTGCAAAACACAAGACCTTGAGGTAGGACCATGGCAACTAGACATGAACATGGACAAGCTCATCCTAGTTCATCCTGATTTTTAAAAGGTGGCAGCACAGATACTGTATATTCCCACTTTCCCACCTCATCAGCTTCTCAGCCACTCACCAGGCCCTGCTTGCTTGCTTTTTTCACCCCCTTGGCTAATCTCTCAGGAGGCTAGCACAATGGGCCTGTTGAGTGGCTGATTGAGACAAAGGAGACAGAGTTAGGGAGCAACGGCATCTGTGCTGATAACTTGACAAATTGAGATGAACTGGTTCATGCCCATCTCTAGTGGCAGCTTCTTAGAACAACAAGCATCAAGTAAACTGGTGGGCCACTACCCAGAATGGTGGATCAGCATCTAATACCTGTTGGTTTGCAGGGATTCCAGAAAAAAACTGCTGCCCAGCTGCCCAGGAAGTCTAGATCTGCTGCAGTGAAGCACTAGAGAAGAATGCTGAATCTTTATGAGCACTTAATACAGACTTGCTGTATTTTAACTGTCACTAGAGCCTCCCCTTCTCTTTCTATGGCAGGAAGTGCCTCTGTGCTCAATAGAAATAGGTGGCTGGAGCAATTCATACATGTTTTGCAGAGTATCAGCCACTTGGAACCCTTATACAATGGTAACTCTAGTTATGACCACAATTGGTACATAGAGAATGGTCTTAACTCGAGTTGGTCTTAAGTTGAAACAATGTTTCCCATAGGAATGCATTGAAATGCTATTAAGTGGTACAAGTGGTTTTTAGATTTCAATACATTCCTATGAAAAATACAGTGGTACCTCTACTTATGAACTTAATTTGTACATGGATGATGATCTTAGGTTGAGTTGGAACCTACAGGAACTAATGCAAAAGCAGTTAATGCATCTGCTTTTGGCAGAGGAGGATACATTTTTAAAACCTAAAATACTAGAGATTCTCTCTCCAAAGCTAACCAAGGACATACAAATAAGCAGCCTCTTAGCTGACCAATAGGTAGCTGAAGGAAAAAAGTGAAACCAGTTACATTTTTGTGCCTTTTTGGTTGTATGTCGAAATTGTGGTTGTAAATCGAGGGAAATGTTTGCAACCGCTGCTGGTTGTAATTCAAAATGGTTGTAAGTTGAGCTTGTAAGTCGAGGTACCACTGTACCTCCTTTAAAATTATATTTTCCTGTCACATCATGAAATGGGACAGGAAAATATAGCACAAGTCTGATGGGACTTGAAAACTGATGGGACAGGAAAACCTAGCGCAAGTCTGTGATGTTGTTAATGGAACCAAAAGCTTTCTTTCAAACTGGCCAGCAACCTCTGGGCTGCATTCCCGTCTGGGAATGGAGTACTGTGGCCAAAGATGTAAATTTGCATGTTCAGTGTTTTCATTTGTTCTGTTTTTGTTTCTAGGTAAAATGTATCTAACTTTTAAAGAGGGCGATTTTATAAATAGGAGAGAGTTGTTGTGTCTTAAGCAGCCATATAATTTTAAAGGAGTTATAAGGTTCCAAGTGGCTGGTACTCTGCAAAACATGTACTGTGCAAATTGCTCCAGCCACCTATTTCTATTGAGCACAGAGGCACTTCCTGAATAAAGTGTTTTCTTATATAGTTGTGTATATATAAGTCTGGGGGAAAAGAGGCACACAAGTCTATGCAATTGAACATGACTAATGTGTCCTGAAATAATTACTGTACATGGTGCTGCTTTATAATAGAGCATAGCTATATCCCTACAGCTGTTTGTTAAAGTACCACTATTTTCCAGTTCTGGCATCACTTGTTCTGGCAATACTATTAGGCAAATGTTATTTTCTGCATGGGCAGCACTATCCTGTTTGAAGATACCATTGCTTTCAGCTTAATACAATCACCATGCTATTCTGGGAGGCAATACTGCTGTAAAAGGCTTGGCCACATGATGCAATATATATGTCCCTTTTTAATTAGGCTGTGGTGTGTGGTCTTGTGAAGAGCCCCAGGGTGTAGCCAAGGGAGGACCGTCATGCCTTTTGGCGGAAGACGCTGCAGACCAACCGGGGACAACAGCGACCGTTACTAGAGTTGAGAACTCGGGGGAATTAAAAGGAGAGCGGAAAGAAAAAAGGTGGGAGAAGGTGGAGGATAAAAGGGAGGAGCTCCCTGAAGCGGGGGCATTCTCCGCAGAAGTAGTGGAGGTAGGGGAGCCAGCCGGAGGCCCCATCCTCCCGAGGCAGTGGTATTCATCACGGAGGACCCAATCACCGGGACCCGGTGGAGTTGGTGGTCCCAGAAAGCCTGGCAAAATTAGTGGGAGGGAGACAGTATCACTCGAAGCCCTCGTATTGGTGGGAGAGAGAATGGGAACGAAGAAAACTCGCTAAACAAGAGAAAGACATCGCGAGTGCCGTCCACCCTCGACATGTCTCACCTTCAAGAGGAGCAATCCTGGGGTGAGCCCCCGTCCCTTACCCCTCAGGTCCGACCTGAACAATTGGGTGTGGGACGAGAAGGGTTGGGTGTTCAGACCCCAACCATGAAGGAAGGGGACCCCTGGTTGTTAAGGGGAGCTCCTAGAGTTTACTCAGTTCTGGATTTGTCCCCGGGAATGGTTAACGAGACTGTTGATGTGAAATGGAGCCCGGGACTCCCGGAGTATAATTGGAACTTTCAGAATATGTTATCATTGTTTGACCCGTTTCCAGTTGATGATGTTGTTAATAAAAGCCCAACTGTTATGAAGCAATCGCTTCCCGAGTCTTCATGGGGGCAGAGACCGGCAAACTCTACACAAGAGGCGGGCACAACCCTCACAGGTCCCTTAAGCATTCCTATTAATTACCAATGTTAAACATGATTGGTTATAGCTATAAGGTTCTGAAGTAGAAAAGTATTCTTATCAGTATTTTTATTGCGGCAATATAAGTAGAACAGTATTCTTATCAGTAGTTTTACTGCAATAACATAATATAAATCCATGTAAAATCCCATATATTGCTGTATATGTTTGGACACCTATTCACACTTTCACATTTATTGGTTCTATGAAAATACCAGAGCCATGATTCAAACTAGGGTTTACCTAGTCCAAAATATATGGCTTAATTGCAAATTACATGTATCTCTTTGCATTGTTTTTCTTCACAATAAGTTTATTTTGAATAATTAATTCAAGTTCTTCACCAGAGACATGAAACTGTGCTACATGTCTAAAAAATGCAGCAGTGTGTCCTCTGTTTTTAAGGTCTGTATCCATTCTGACTGAATACATTCCTGGTGCTTCAAGTAATGGCAAGCAAATTGTCTCAGATAGTTGAGGATAGCGGTCATCTTATTTCCTCAGTCGTCTTTTCTCCAGGCTAATATACTCACAATCTTCATAGGGTGTGACTTTCAGTCTCTTGAACCATCTTGGTTACTTCTTCCAGATGTGATCAAGCTTACTCATATTATATTATACCAAAATTATTGTTAGTTTCGCCATTAGCAGTGATGAAAGTCATAGCAGTCTTTTTTTATATGTTAATCTGTCACTTGTAATGCCTGAACTGATATGCAGATATGTAGGTTCCCAAACTTTTTCCCCGTAGACCACTTTCAAAGTTTTACTGTTTTCGGTAGACCCCCTGCTGCTACATTTCTACTACATTCCCCAAACAGGTGGACCCCCATTTGTTTTTCACACCAACATGGACTCCCGTCTGGTCTCCCGAGGACCCTTGGGGGTACATGTGGGCCACTTTGGGAATTGCTGTATAGCTGAACACTGGATTATTAGCTTGAGTGGTACTTTCTACTTTCACCAGCAGGTGTTGCTGCAGCATATTGAATGAAAATGCATCCCAGATAAATGTTCCCACATAGAAGAATGGCCATAGGGCAGGTATTTTATTTATTTTTTATAAATAAATAAACCGCCCAGAGTAGGCTATAGCCTAGATGGATTGCGGTATATAAATTAAATAAATAATAAAATATTTTATTTATTTTTTCAACTTGCATGCTACCTCACAGTGGATGGACTCTGGGCAGTTCATAACATGAAAAATCAACATAATGAATGATACAAAATACCATACAATGAATGCCATAAAATAAACCCATAACACGAATTACAACCTATTTTAAATAAAATACTAATAAAAAGCAGCTTTAAATGTTTTTACTCATTTGTTGAAAACTGAAATGGAAACTGCCTGTCAAACCTCTACTGGAAACTTGTTTCAGAAGAGGCCATAACCAATGTCCCCACTAATTAACTGCCCAGAGTTCTCACCGGAAAAATCGGTTGCAGTATAGAAATATAAAGATAAGTAATTTTTGACCTCACTATGTGTGTGTGTGGGGGGGGTGCTCTGTCACTTATGCATTCACGATACCAACCCCAGCATATATAACCACCAGAAATGTCATAATCGGTGGGAAACTAGAGCTGATTAAAACTGATTTCAGGGTGCACTTGACTTGAACACAACGTGACAGAGGTGTATGCACCCTACAATTCCCAAAGGAAGTATTTAATCAGCAGCAGCTTGTAACTAATAATGATGACAACACTGCTGCATGAAGGGGATTTCAGTGTCTCCTTTCTTTCCAGGGTTATTTTATGCCATACACGAAAACATACAGTGATTTCTCTGTCTTTAACTCAACCCAGGTGGCTTTTAAAGGCTGAATCTTAAATGAATCAGAACACTGTTTATCACTGCCGTCAGCGAGGAATACCCACAGCAGTTTCTGCCCAATTCAGTACTAATTCATGAAAAGTATTTTCTTCTGCCTATAGCTATGTAAATTTGCATTCAGATTCTAGATTTTGAAGCGCATTAAACTTCCATTAAATTACAGAGCTAATATTGTTGGTTGTGCAATGACTATCAGATTGCCAGGGGGTTCTTGTTATGCTGAATAGAAATGAGGATTTGGAGACAATAGATTCCAGCTAAGAATGTATTTCAATAAATATACTTGGCTTGTGATTAATAATTAGATTGAGGCCATAAAGATAAGCACTTTTAATGGACCCAAATTATGAAAAGGTTTTCATGGACACAGCCAAGACCACAACTCTGTACTAGAGGAACAAAATTGACAAAACACAATTAATTTCAAAGTGTCATTTTAATATTCCATTTCAATACTAATTAAAAACAAAGAGGAACATTAAAGTAGGTAACATTGGTTTAAGCCAAAAGGCCTGTAGTAGCTCGCAACCATTTTGGCAATACCAGAACCGATTATTAGAAGGGCTGATTATATTAATTTTGTAACTGAAGTTGAAATAAATTTGGGTAGGATCTTTTGGCATCTCAAGCCACACTTTCAATACTGTACATCATAAGAACAGCTCAATACATTCATTCTGAAACATGGTAAAACAGTACATTTATTTACAAGTACTAAAATATGCAAACAGGCACATTGAAATATTAACAGAGGAAGAGGAGGAAAAGGGACAGGAATTAACTTTTGAGAACTCTTATTAGAAAGAATTACAAAATAAAACAAGAACATTTACACTAGTGATGTAATTCAAATATAAAAAATGGCTGTACACGATACACTAGGTTCAAAGAAGGAAGCTGCTTTCACCTAGGCAGCTGATATTTTTCACATAATTTTTTGTTTTTTTAAAAAAGAAAGCCTGCTAACACAATGATTGTTTTAATGCTACACTTTTACAGCAAGGATAAACTAAAAATAGCAGCAGTTTCACATGGCATGTTTCCACAGGCTTATTCCTGTGACCTAAGCAATGCCTAACAAAGTGCTCCCAGTTGAATACGCAAGTAAATTCACAACAGGTTACCTGACATCAGGTATGGTTTGACTTGCCGGCCTTGAACATATCCACAGCATTTCTTACCTCCATTCCAAACAGAGCTGTTTATAAAAACAACAACAAAAAAGCCCTTTAAGACTCCTAGGGAAGCACCTTTCATTGACAGTGTATTAAAACGAAAAAGCAGCATACCACCTTCCAGTGGTTCGTTCTGGATGGCGCAATATACAGTGTATCCGAAAGGCTTTTAAATTGACACATCCTAGATCTTCTGGGCATAGAACAAAGCAGTTATTTAACTGCATTTGGTAAAATCAGGACTGTGAACAGCTCTTATAAAAACCATTGACCGTGATTAAAGGAAAACTATTCATTTAGTTCACCAAGGCGTCATCTCCTTCTCTTGCCAGTTCAACGGAATGGTCAAAGTCAGTATATGGTAAGGCTAACTGAGCGATTCATTTTCTTCCCACTAAGGCGAGCTGTTCTGTTCTGTACTGTAGATCTAGTTGTCATGCGATCAGTAATCTGTGCTCGCTCTTCAGCTGCTGCCTTCGCCATCTGTGCTTTCTTCAGCTCCCTAGAAGTAGGAACATCCATTATTTCTCTTGCACGTAAGATCACTAAAAACAGTTGCACCAAATTCACTCAAAAGACTCAAAAAAGAAGAGTATAGAACCCATTATCCACAGTTATGGTCACAAAACAACAACACAGCATTTTAAGATAACTTTCCATGATATACATTTAAAAAAAAGACTTTTTTTTGCAACCTGTCTTATTTTTGCTCAATTGTAGGCACACTGCTTTGGTAATGAATTTCCACATGCTGATTACATAGCTATACATATCTTTTAGCCACAATAAAAAGGGGCTATATACAAATTTGGTTTACAGAATAGCATAGCTCAACACATCTCCTGAATAGGCCTGTTCTAATACATAACATTTCTTACTTTCTACCAAATGATTCTCAGAAGAATCTTTTTTTTTGCTCTTAACATATTATTTCATATATTACTATTATTAAAATTCAATCCTACTGCTGATAAACTCTGCAGCTTCTAAGCTACATTTTAAAATAAAGCCCAATTAATATGCAACTGCTTCTACAAGTATTCCTATAATTCCAGCTATACAAAATGTTCACTAGTGATTATTTTTCAGATTATAAATATTTGCTGTCAGGGAATATCCATCATTGGCATCCTCCAGTCTCTAGAGACTATGGTATCTTGCCTGGAATAAAAATCCTAAAAACAACACCTAGTGTGACTAAATACACCAATTTGGGAATGACAGTCCCTACCACACTGTGGGCAGATACATTCTGTCTCTTGTCCAGTCCCCAGGTTATTTCCGTGCATGTCTCTTTTCCTCTGTCTGTTCAACAACTGCCTCCTCGTATTTATGTAGGCCATGCTGCATCTTTTCCCTCCAGGCACTGCGATCAGAGGTCAGGGGTTCCCATCTGCTGAGGTCCATTCCCAAGGCCTTGAGGTTCCTCTTACATATATCTTTATACTGTAGCTGTGGTCTCCCTCTGGGGCGCTTTCCCTGCACTAGTTCTCTGTACAGAAACTCTTTTCGGATCCGACCATCATCCATTCTCACAGGGAATATCCAGAGGTGTTAAATACATCTGTTGTGTTGTTATATGTGTTATATAATATAAATATTTCTATTAGTCTTTTTAAAATCAAAGCATAACACTAGATGTAGTTTTAAAATCACTTTCCAATACTTGGGAATCAAAAGTGGCACAACATGACCTTACTTCTGCAACAAAGAGTTTTTGAACCTTTCCGCATTCAGTTCTATTCGTAGCTGCTCTGCACTCTTCCTGGCAGTAGATAACAGTGCGGAATGCTTGACCAGAACAACTGCTGAGGGTCTTTTCTCCGGATCAGGGTTTATCATTATCTGAAATAGAAAGATGACTTTAAGATCAAGGGTGAATATCCCACCTACAATCACATCAAATCTTAACAAATACAAATATATAGCACTATACTGTTCCAGACAGCTATTGAATGTCATACTTTTAATAATTCTAAGAATTCTTGAGATAGGACTTGTGGAATTCTAGGCAGTTTTCCTCGTCGAATTTCATGCCACTGATCCCCATTTGCTGGCAGTGGTTCGGCACCAGCAGCACACACCACCGTTAGTGCAAGAGCGAAAATATCTGCTTTTGGCAAGTAATTGTAGTTCTGAAAAAGAAAGAAAAGTTTAATTTCTAATTCAAAACACCACCAAGTCCAACTCTCAGGCTTG
>JAIOUR010184772.1:0-10154 GCA_020711275.1 Calotes versicolor
ACTGCTGAAGTATGGACAGATGATCTGGCCCACCTGACTTTGTTGAAGGACACGCTATCTGTTTATATCAGTGCAGATGATATTTCCGTCCTTAGTGAGCGCATCGAGCTCCTGCAGAGACAATGGGAAGAGCTGTGCCACCAGGTAAAGAAACAGCAAATGAAAATGAAATACGAGGCAGACTTCTTTCACATGAGAATAAGGAGACAACTAATTCTGGGTGCGCTTCAAGGTTGTAACAAGCCTCCTCAGCCTAGGCAAGATAAAATTATATTTCTTGTTTAGCAAGAGAGGAAAAAAACCCTCCTGTGCTTCTGAGAGGGTATAATTTTGACCCCATTTGCCTATTTGGGGTCCATAGGTAGCCTCCAAGACACCAAGAGGAGATATAAACATTTTTAGAGTGATGGGAATGGAATGCTTTGTTTAAAAAGAAGCCAAAATAAGCATTTGGAGGCTTACGAATGCTTGGGTGGTGAACTATGGAAAGATTTGCCTGCAGCCAGGGGCGTAACTAGAGGGGGGCAAAGGGGGACATTTGCCCCGGGCGCAGGGCTCTAGGGGTACAGAATGGGCCCCCCTGCCCAATCCTGCACCCCTCTGCCCACCTGCGCACGCTGGAGGGGGGCGCCCAACTGGGGCCTTGTCACCGGGCGCCACCACCCCTTCTTACGCCACTGCCTGCAGCTCACTTTCATTTATGCTAGGGGTGTCCAGACTTTTTGCAAGGAGGGCCAGATTTGGTGAGGTGAATGTGTGTTGGGGCTGACAGCACTCATAGCTTCCTCCAGGTGAGGCTTCTTTCCAGTGAGGGAAGTGCCATATCCTCTTCACGGTGGTTCAAACGGGGGATTGTGGGAAGCCTCCCCATCTCTCTGCTCCATGGGAGGGTCTTTCTGGCCTCCCCTCACCTGCCCTCCTTTTTTCTGAGGGGAGGGAAAATAAATTCCATTTCTCATTGGGATGAGTGACAGGCTGAGCTGATGGGGAGAGGAGGCTGTGGGCCACTCAAAATTTGAAAAAAGGCTGCATTTGGCCCCCGGGCCGGACTTTGGACATGCCTGATTTATGCAGATCCATAGGACCCACACTGGAGAACTAGTATTGTATCAGGTTTGAGGCATCAGGTGTAAATGTGTGAAGCCTAAACAATGAGTTCTCCGTTTTAAAGTTTATGGTGCAGCTTCGATATACCCCCATGACTTCCATGAAGGAAAATTGGAGAGGGTGCAATATGCCTGTTCCCCATGTGGTAATCTGAGGCTATCTTATTCCAAATAGGGCACTGCTTTTATTGCTGTCTTACATAGTCATGTATTCACAGCTGTGTACAGTGCAAATAACAAATTCATACCACCACTTTGACGAACTAATGATATACAGTAATATCATTAGTACATCAAGCAGTAAGTTAATCAGAAAGAACTTGAGAGATACTTCAAATAGTCAGGGAAGGGAGCCTGTGGCTTTGTTCGTTCAACAAAAAGCATGCAAACTGCCGTGCTCAATCTGATCAGTGGTTCAGCCACCTTCTGTCTTTGAAACTGCACGCCTCAGCTTAATTAAGAAGCAGCAGAGCTGGGTGATGTGAAATGGCTGGCTTTGAAGCTATGGTTCTCCGAGTCCCACAGCCAATGTGGCCACTGACCATGCTGTCCGTAGGACTCTGAACATTGTAATGTCAAGGTAAAGTCCCCCCCGCACATATGTGCAAGTCGTATCCGACTCTAGGGGCCGGTGCTCATCGCCATTTAAAGCCGAAGTGCCAGTGTTGTGCAAGTCTATGAACATGTGGCGGACATGGCACACGGAACACTGTAGTGCAACAGTAATATCATCAGCAAAACATTTCACATCTCAGGGTTAGACACTGTGGGGAGAAGAACCACAAAAGGAAGTGTGGTATTATTTGTATCTTAGTTTAAAACATCTGAAGCATGCAAGTACGGGGCTGAAGTCATTTTTACAAGTGCTCACTTCCTGAGTGGATACACTTCTATAAACCGAGAAGGAGCTACACTTAGAGAAAAGAAGAGACAGCTGCAGTAAGTAGAATACCATTCGGCTGTTGTCATTCAATTATCTTAAAACAAGAACAGGACATATGAATGTAAGGTTTGTGTAGGCTTCATCCTGTCTGCTTATTTTTCTTTTAGAAAAAAAGTATAAGACCAGAACTGATTCATTATAATTTCATGTTCAAAAATGATATTTGGGGGATGGGTGAGTGTCAGACATTATTTCCTTATTCTTTTCTTCCTGTATTGCATACCCAATCCTTTCCTCACATCCTGCTGCTTTTTTTTAATGTAGTCCTTCAGGTCTTTGCATCATTTGGACAGATGAGGACAGACCCATTTATGAAATGTCTGCAATATCTGAGTCATCCGCAGGGCAGAATGCAAACTTGTTCTGTACAGTTGCACAGTAACAAAACATTGAAACATAGTAACTAAATTTATAAATTCAGTTGCATATTGCACTTGTGTGCCTAGCATTTTTAAAATGTCAGTTAGATAAAGCTGAAGTTAACAGTAGCAACTGCAACAGGCTCCAGAAAGCATTGTGTTACATTTTCAGTGACTTGAGAGAAAAGCCCTAAGGCTTTACAGTGGTACCTCGACTTACAACCATTTCAAGTTACAAGCAGTGGTTGCAGAAAATCCCCTCGACTTACAACCGCAATTTCGACATACAACCAAAATGGCACAAAATTTTAACTTTTTTCATTTTTTTCCTTCAGCTAACTTGGTCAGGAAATAGGCTGCTTCTCTGTAGCTCCTTTGCCCCCATGGTTAGTTTTGGAAAGCAACTGTCTAGTATTTCAGTATTTTAAAAAGATATCCTCCCCTGCCAAAAGCAAATACATTAACTACTTTTGCATTCATTCCTGTGGGTTCCAACTTGACTTAAGACCATTACCCATGTACGAATTAAGTTCGTAACTAAAGGTACCACTGTATTTCTCTTTGAAATGCATTGAAATCTAAAAACCACTTGTACCAATTAATAGCACGTCAATGCATTCCTATGGGAAACACTGTTTCAACTTAAGACCAACTCGAGTTAAGACCATTCTCTAGGTACCAATTGTGGTCGTAACTAGAGGTGCCACTGTATCTCAGTATGAAGAGAATTTTTCACAGTAAAATGCTTCTAAATAAAACATTTGAAAGTCTGCACTCTGCAATGAACCTTCAGTGTACTTGCACAGAGTACTGAAACTGTCAGCAGTTTCAAATGGCTGCTCGAGATTGTTACCTCCAGTATCTGCATAAGATTTCCTGCCTTAAGTGGGATTGGCCTAGATGTGTCCTGAGGTTGACAATGATAATTAAGCCGTTAAAAGATGTCATGAAAGGTTATAGCAGCACTACTCTCTTATCTTCTGAAATCACCCTTACTGCAGAGCTGAAGTTGTTCTTCAAGCTCAGCGGTTCGTTTTACCACCATCATCTTACTTTCCGATTGCACATGCTTCCAGGTTTCTTTAAGGAGGCAGCAGGTGAGCGAGAGACTGAATGAGTGGTCCGTCTTCAGTGAGAAGAACAAAGAACTCTGTGAATGGTTGACACAAATGGAGAGTAAAGTTTCCCAGAATGGAGAGATTCTCATTGAAGAAATGATTGAGAAACTTAAAAAGGTACAATGCTCCTGATTTACTCTTGTGAAACTCTGAACAAATACTGTTATGTTTATCAGTGCAAGGATTCTAAATGTGGTAACAATTGTAAGAGTAATCTGGATCTGATTTACACCTAAATATGAATACCTGCAAATCTTTATGAAGTTCTCCTGAACAAATATTGCATAGGTTCTATTTGTTACTGTCTCAAGTTAGAGGTTGTTATGAATAAGCTTTCTGATCTCTGTATATCCTTCTGCAATCCAGGATTATCAGGATGAAATTGCAGTGGCCCAAGAGAATAAAATGCAGCTCCAGCAAATGGGAGAAAGACTTGCTAAAGCAAGCCATGAAAGCAAAGCTCTGGAGATTGAGTATAAGCTTGGCAAAGTCAATGACAGATGGCAGCACCTCTTAGATCTCATTGCAGCCAGGTAAAATGAATGAACTATTTATAAGATAAATAATCTCTTGTTGAACAATCATTGCAAATTAACAGAAACATCATTTATGCATTTAATTGATTTCTATACAACACATCTGGTAACAAAGTCACTCTGGGAGGTTAACAAACAGTGTAAAGAAAAAATATACATTAATGTAAGTGAAGCTTTGACATAGCTAACAAAGACATGTTGATAAATTTCACTCACAGTATGATTGTGCATCTTGTCATGGCATATAGTTCTAGTAGTTTGTTTACCTAATTCATTGAGCAAATACCAGCCACCAAGGGGGAAACTTATGAGACTAAAAATACAACAAAAAAAACCAAGAGACAAAATGTGTCTCTTTAAAGACTAGCTGCTATATTTGAATGTGGTTTTTTGTTTGTTTGTTTGTTTGTTTGTTTGTTTGTTTGTTTGTTTGTTTGTAGTTCAAGTCCTCAGACAAAAGATTTTGTCTGTATAGTTGTCATGGCCCCATAACCAGTTTGTGATAAAGATAGCAAACAGAATGACAGTGGTTCAGTACTAAAGGAATGGGATATCAGATTATGAATAACAGTAATATAATTGATACAAGTGGCAATCTATGTGAAGACATGTGCCATTTCACATTTGGTTTGTTAGTCATTTCTTTTCAAATGGATCACCAGCATCCATAGTATATATTTTATCTCAGCTGTTTCTCTTTGAAGCCTTGCTTTGTTACATACAATGACTAGTACTACACAGTATTCCATGATCCAAATATATGCAACACAGAGTTATATAAATGTGTTGTTTTGGCCATTTCATTTTCACTCTTCCTGCCTGATGAACCCCAACATGGAATTAAGGTTTTTTCATAGCAACTGTGCCTTGGGTTTATGTTTTCAGTTCAAGGAACAATTTGGTTTCTCAATGGGCATTCTCAAAGGACTCCTAAAATAGTGTCAGTGGAAATGAGAGTCTGTCAGCACTTCTCAGCCTATAAATTAGCAGTGGGCTTACTTTAATAGGTGGGCTATCAGAAATCAGGATTGTCATATCTGCCTGTGTAGGCTGTGCTTCACAAGTCTGTATCGATTTTAACTTACTCTTATTATGCCTGACTATACATTGCAAACAAAAGCAGTGAACTGGTTGCTATTTCCTTCCCTTCCCAGCCCCCTTTGAAGGCTCTCCAAAAACAGCTGGGTGTGGTTTCCTATCCTTCCCAGTCACATGTTTGGACTTCATGATAACATTCTTTATGATGATTTCTGCCCTCCTATTTGCCATAGATTCTGATGTTCCATTAGCAGAAGTCCACCTTTAGACACATCCCTGAAGCTTTCATAATTATACTTGTTTTCCCAGTAAAATGTACATATTCTGCTTGCGCTGATCTCTTTCTCTTTTAACCAGTCATAGATCTCCTTTCATTGTGGCAACCTGAAATGTTATAAAAGACATTCAAGCAAAAGGTTGCAAGTCCCCCTGCATAGGTGTTAGATTCATTATTATCAGGAAGTGGTATTTCTTCCCCTGCTAGCTTGTTGCTGAAAATGTGGTTTTATAAGCAAATAAAAAAACTATTTTTAAATAGTGCTCTCAGTAAATGATTGCATTGGCAATTCGGTCTTTAATTCTATGCATTTAATACTGTGAGCCACTGTACTTCCCCTTGTTGAGACAAAGGTGGCCTATATTTAAAAGAAACAAACAAAACAAAATAAAATTTATTTCAACAACTTGTTTATTGATATTCAGGTGTTCCAGATATATTCCCGAGCACTAGAGTTTATTTCATCTCCCATATCACACTCTGATTTTAATTTATGAGTTAATGGCAAACTCATATATTCAAGTTCAGACGGGAACAATCAGTAAATATGTGTTTTTAGACATACAGTATATGGAGAATACAGTATATCAGTTTTCTATTGATAAAGAGGGACAAAGCCCAATATAACAATCCATGCAATTCTGGAGACTCAAGGAGGATAAATGGTACAGGCCAGAGGTGAATCTTTGGCATTCCAGATGTCATTGGACTGCAACTCTCAGAATCCCTACCCTATATTGCCAGTGATACTGTAAATGGCTGTTAGAGTTGTAGTCCAAAACACCTAGAGTGTCAAAGATTCACCATTGCAGACATTTCCAATAATAATTTAATTTGATGATTATGCTTTCAGTTTTCAATATTCCCTATGTATAGTTCTAACACATTTATAGATTCTACTACTCAGCTAAATTTATATTTCCTCATTTTGATACTGATCCCGGTCACACTCACCTCTAAGCTTAGAGATATGTGATCAAACATATAATTTAGTTCATTTAAGTGGCCTTAACTTAAATGAACTAATGTTATTTTGAATTTGGGATCCAGGAGATAATTATTGCCCTTTCCCCTGCATATCACTGTCTCAGAAGGAAGAGCGTTGGTCTGCAGAGGAAAACCTTTCTGCTCCTCTGTGTAGTCTTCCCATGTGGTTGGGGATCCTGAAAGCTCAAAGATTACATGGAGAGGCTTCACAGTGAGCAGGCTGCGCCATCTTCTGACTGCCAAGACAGCGACAGGCAGGTGGGGTTAGAATGTCCTCCCTGATCACAGTTTCAGATTAACTCTACAGTGGTGTCTTGGTTTAAGAATGCCTCGGTTTGCGAAATTTCAGTTTATGAAATAAAGTCCATTGGAAATAATGCCTCTGTTTACCAAAACATTCCTTATGGGTTTAAGTTTAAGATTCCCCCCCCTGCCCCCCACAATAAGAAACATCCCGGAGGATGAATTAAATTTGTAAACAGAGGTATGTCTGTATTTTGAATATCTATTTTACACAATGCTACTGAATTGCCACCTTGGGGGGCAATTCTTGAACATGTCATTAATATGGCTTCGATATATAACTTAGTCATCATCTTGTACTTGCAGAAATGTCTGTCTGACTGGTCAGATAACTTTCTTTTTCCAGTCTTTTCTGCCCTCAGGCTGTGACATTTTATTATTTGAAACACCATTACAGAAAAACATAGGAAGTTGTCTGAGCCTATGTCAGATCATCTGGCTGAATAATACTTGCTGGAAATCCCAGGGATTGAACCTGAGACCTTTTAAAGATGAGCTTTAATCTCAGTTACATCCGTTTCTGTGGCAGATCTCCATCCTGTATCTTGTTCCAGAAATGTTGAACAGAATTCTGGAACTGGCCTTTGCCTAGGAAGACTTCCTTTTTAATAGTGTCCATTTTTATTGCATGTTTGGGTGATGTTATTAGACTCCTAAAATACTGCAATTAGCTAGTTCTCAAATGCTGCATCTTAAACTATTTCAGATTTTTATGAGGCACAGAAATTTAAGATATATTTGTTCTGTAAACCTTGTTGGAAATTATTTTATAGAATTATTATTTTACAGAAATTATTTTATAGAATTATTTTATAGACTGCATAAACAAAGTAACTTTTAAATAACAAATGCAGTGGTTCCTCGATTTACGGACTTAATTCATACATCAGACTTGCTGCATTCCAAATGTTCTTGAGCTACAACTCCCAGAAGCCTTCACCACTAGCTGTGCTGCTTCAGCACTACCTGTGCTAGCCTTCAGCACTAGTTGTGCTGTCAAAAGCTCCTGGGAGTTGCAGTTCAAGAACATCTGGAGGGCCACGGGTTTGAGACCCCTGCCATACATGAATGATGGTCTTAACCTGAGTTGGTTATAAACCGAAGCACCATTTCCCATAGGAATACATTGAAACACGATTAATCCGTACAAGCAGTGTTTTCAGTCGTAGAGGTGCTGTTTATAGGTAGAGCCATAGTTTCTCATAGGAACTAATGAGAAAACAGCTAATGCATCCAATGGGGACAGGGGAATTTTTTTTTCAACCTAAAATATCAGGTATTCTCTATGAAAGCTAACTGCTGGGGTGAAGAGCTATAGAGAAGCAGCCTCTTTGCTGACGAACAGTTAGCTGAAGAAGAGAAAAGTGAAGGCAGTTCAAATTCTATGCCCTTTTTTCTGGTTGTATGTCAAAATGGCGGTTGCAAGTCAGGTGAAATTTTGCAACCACCGCTGGTTGTAACTCAAAATGTTGTAACTCAAAATGTTGTAAGTCGAGCCAGTTGTAAGTCAAGGTACCATTATAATTCAAATTTTCTTACAAATTGCTACCCGCCCCTCAACATTTTTTGATAGTTAAAAAATTCTTATGTCTGTTCCTTTGATTTCTATGTGAGGATCAAGTTTATACTTCGGCATGGGACTTTAAAGCTATTCCACTTTGTCTATCTTGTCCCCAATGTTTATTCGTGTGTTTAAAAAGTGTGGCCATTGTAGTACAAGATTGCCCTTGTCCTTTGTCATTGTCTCCTGTGGCAAAAATCCAGGTTTACCCCCATTTTTGCTTGCTGTCTGCTGTTTCTATTTTAATTTTTCCTTCTGAGAGAAATTCTTTCTGTAAATAATCCCTTGTTTAAAAAATGTTTTGAAGTTGCAAACATGCTACCCAGTAAAACAAATGGGAACCCAAATTCCTGTGTTTTGTTTACAACTCCCAAAAATACACTTCCCAGGACTGTGTTTTTGGATAGTTGAGGCTGCAACTGTTCATAATCTCCAGTGTAGATTTTCCTCCCCCCCCCCAATCTTCCCCTCCCCCATTCATGGCCTACATTCCAGAAGATCACCCTGGCACATGTTGATGAATGTAAGTTTTATTTAGAAACATGACCACTTGTCACACAGCTCGGTCTCATATTATCAGGCAGTGACTTACTAGCAGTTGCACGAGCATATTATACGTTATTTTTCTTGCTTGCTGCCCAGTTGCCCACAAGTCGTTTTGTAACTGTTGGATCAATTTAACTTGGATTAATTCTTACACTGGAAAGTTTAATGCTGGTGCTGGCCGACCTATGTGCCTTGAAGATGGCAGAAGACAGCAGTATGGATTCAGACCTCCCTGAATGCAATTGCGATGTAACAAGGCAGGCACCCTCTTCTTTGTTTTACTTTGTGTATTTCTTTTCCTCCATTAGCTTATTAACTACCTGAATGAATGGTGAATATTGGTAAACAGATTCTTAGATTTTAGAATGCTTAAAAACTTTGGCAACTAGAAGCAGCAAAATGAATGGGAGGAATGGAGTACTCAGTGAAACTGTACACCTAGTTTTTCTACCAATTAAATGCAAATCCTGCATTACACATGAGACGTAGTAGAAAATATAGTTGATTTTGGACCTCTGTGTAGAAGGTGTGGAAAAGGTTCCACATGGGAAAATAATTTTATAAGAGTATTTCAGGCAGAATGTATCTAAATAGAATTACAAAAAAAAGTTTCAAAGGAACATTTTGCACATTGCTGCTTCCAGTATCCCAAAAGTGAATTTAAGTACATCGGAACTGTATTATAGGCCTGTTCAAGACCAGACAGAAACTAGTTTTTTTAACCTTCCTCTGTCAGTTGAAACTGCAGCTTTTCTCACTGTTAAATTGTTAGACCTGTATGATTATGCCTTACAGAACTGAAAGAGAAATAGGAAGGAAGAAGAATCTTTCAATGATTTTAAGGGCATGTCTCCCTTAAAATCATTGTTAAGTTGTTAATAGGAATCAGCTGACTGACTTCACAGTGCAATGTAGCATAGTATATATAATTAAAATGCATTTTAAGTCACATACAGGTCCGATTCTCCCACCTCAACTGTATTTAGTGGCATATATTTGCATTCTCAATAAGTATACTCAAATTATGCAGATATTGTGTTGTTTTAAAGGTGTGACTATCTGTTGATCTTTCACAGTAATAGCTAGTGTTGTTGACAGTATAATTAGGAAGTGAACAACCTCAGATGGTCGAGTAATAATGCTGGTCTACATTAAAAATAGAGCAAGTGACAGGGACTTACTATACTTAATATCAAGCTATCTAAATTTATACAGCCTTACTTCAACCTGTCATGTGACGATTTCTATTTTTCATGTTGGAACTTTGCAGATACACAAAGGAACTTAGTACAATTTCTTGAAACAGCCAACAATGTGATTTCCAGAATTACTGTAGTTTCTAAGGATGTATTTTTGCATTTATCTGAAAGAGGACATGTT
>JAIOUR010185881.1:0-10149 GCA_020711275.1 Calotes versicolor
CGGCTTTTAAACAATACCTAAATTAAATATTTCATTCTCTACGGGGAGCACCACACAGTCCAAAAAAAAAAAAAATCTGCATTGGCTAAGCCAGTAACTAGAGGTACTGCCATTTTCTTGAGAGTGTCTCCTGATTCACATATGTAAAACAAAATAGCAGTTATGCATGAAGTACTTGGATCCAAAGCATTGATCACTTGAGCTCAGCATTACAATTTGCATTATAGACATAACCCTGAAACATAGATCAGTCCACAACGCCAGTTTGCCGTAGCTCCACCAGTTTATACAGGAAAGGTTGCAGCTGCTGCCCTACGATGCAAAATAGTATTGAGATAAAATTATGTTAGCAGGAGTAGAATTCTAAAAAGGATTTGTGCTGGCAGGGACTTGTAGATTTGGGAAGTGGAAAATACCTTGGCACTGCAAATTACTTCGGTAATTCATTTTAAAAAAGCTGTCAAAATTCTAGAATTTATCTAATCCAGTAAAAATGCCTAGTTGATGCAGACAGAATAGTACCATGAGGCTGACAGGGTTTTTATCCTGACCTTTGAACCATTTTTACGAATGTGATACAGAGGGCTTTTCAATTTCACCTCCTCTTTCCTGAAGACTATTAATCTATATAGCACAGTGTCAAGCACCAATAAGGTTCCCTGGCAATTGTAAATAATTTGGGGGTGTTCCTAACATTTTGGGTCAGATGGTTTAGAGGGCAGTTTCAAAAACCCTTCATCTAGACCAGTGGTTCTCAACCTGGGGGTCGGGACCTCTGTGGCAGTTGAATGACCTTTCACAGGGGTCACCTAAGACCATCAGAAAATACATTTTTTCAAAGCCCCCTCTCCCGTGTGAGCTGCCCTTGAGATTGGTCTAGATAGTGCGGAATATAAATCAAATAAATAAAATAAAAATAAATAATAATAATAATTCCCCCCCCACCAGGAGGAGGGGTTGCCAGGGGGAGGGAGGGAAGGGAGAGTAAGATGTGCACATGCAAAGCCACAATGTTTTGTGACCCCTCATAAGTGCAGGCACCACTTGTGGTGACTATGAGGTCACCAGACCCGAATATTACCCTTGGAAAGAGGATTTTATTCCCTGGTTCTCTTGAGAGGCTCCTCCCAGCTAGGGGAGGAAGGATAAATTTTGCATTCGGCATTTATTGTTTTTGGTATTTACCCGTATATACTCAAGTATAAGTTGATCCGAGTATAAGTCGAGGAACCTGTTTTTGTCTTAGGAAATCATTGGAGAACACATAGGTGGCTTATTATTATTGACTCAAGTATGTCGAGGGGGGCTTTTTCAGCCCTTAAAAATGGGCTGGAAACCTAGACTTACACTCGAGTACATGCTGTATTATTTTTAATCTTTTAATTCAGTTTGACTATTGTTTAACAGGCTGATGACCTAATAAAAGTAGCAATGAAAATAAAAGTCCTTCATTTGGGCCAAACGTTGGTTATTGAGAACTGCATGTGTTTTGACTCCATCATAATATCTTTTACAGCTCATCTTTCAAGAACCATAGTACTATTTAGTCAAGTAAGATGTTCTAGTTTTTTGTACTAACTCAGTACAGTTGGAACTCATGCTTTGTTTATAGAAGGTTCAGTCCTCAACGTACCAAGTCTTAGAATTTTCAAATACTATAGTAGGTCTGGGAAAGATTTACCATATTTTTTGCCCTATAAGACGCTCTGGCCCATAGGATGCTCCCTAATTTTGGAGGAGGAAATCAAAGAAAAAATATTTCCATTGTTTTCCTCCTCCCCTGGCCCAGCTGTGCTGCCATCACTGGACCCAGGGGAGCCCAGCAGCAGTTTCCCGTAGGAATACATTGGAAACTGATTAATCAGTTCCTGGATTAATTGGTTTTCAATAGATTCCCATGGAAAACTACTGCTCACTTCCCCGCTTTCCACCCTTTCCAGAAAAAAGAAAAAATGAAAAGAAAAGAATCTATTTATACTTGACATCACTTCCTTCTTGAAGCAATGCTGAGCACATGATGAAAAGAGGTAGGAAAATGGCCACTTTTCAGAATGGATTATTTTCTTTTCTTTTGTGGGGACCAGGAGGGCTGTTTTTTTACCTTCACCCTATAAGACACACTGACATCTCCCCGTACTTTTAAGAAGGGGAAAAGTGAGTCTTATAGGGCAAAAAATACAGTATGCCTTGGGCCTTGGAGGATTACTACTTATTAGAGCAGACAATATTGAATTAGATAAATATATCATATGTAGGTTGGACTGTGTGTCCCTAAGTAGAAATGTTTCTTATAACTGATGGAAATTGTCTGGTTTATTTCTCCTGCAAATGTGTATATGAACATGAGTCTCTCTTTGCAACAGCACACAAGTTGTCTATGAAAATTCCACTTAATGGAAATCTGTAGTAGGTTCTGTCTGTAGCTTAATGAATGTTCCATATTTTTTCCAGAGCAAAACTATGTGAGAAGCGATGGACTGAAGTGCCTAAGATAACAATGCTATGCAGACTGTCAGCAGTTAGTGCTGCTTGCGTTCAATGGGTTTTCAGTCTGGAGGGGCAAAAGTGTGTGGGCGTACTGTGGGGAGATAGAACTCTAATGCAGGTGAAAGGAAATACTGTGAGTGCTGATTGAGATTTCTGAAGGATGTGGAGGGAATTCATATAATCATCATCGTTGTCTGCCTTTATGGATTTGAGAACATTGGTAACACTTGTCTGTCTGGAAAAGGGGTTGAGAACAACTGCGGGCAAGGGAAATTCTGGACTTTGAGATAAGATAAGGACATACCAAATGAATGATAATTAAGACAGCGAGTTCATTTTATCCATTAAAAAGCTATTTCCAATAGCTTATTACTCCTCTTCCTCTGTTTTAAAAATGCAGTGATGTATTACGATTCGCTCCAAACCAATCAAAATTTCATGTAGTTTTGGAAAAATAAGAGATCAGAAGACAAAAACCTCAGTTGATTTTAGTTGGCAACTTAGGCTTTTAAAGTACCTGCGAATGGTTGATAACTTGCAGATTTAGTGTTAAGGGAAATAAGAGCCAGTGAGGTTGGCTAATGCAAAAGAATAGCCATGTTATTTTATGTCAGGGAGAACAAAATGGGTAAAAGATGGAGACAATTAAGTTGAAATCAATGAAATGATTAAGTGCGTAAAAAGATCCATCAGAAGAATAGCAGTCTTCAGTTTAGATATATCTTTTCAGGATCCTGTACACAATTAAAAAAAAAACCTGTTCCATCCCATCACTCTCCTATTCTAGGTCTGCCCCATCAGATAGATTTGCACCACTCTTGTCCTGCAGGAATTAACTATTACACTTTTCATAGTTAAAATGCATTGTGAGATTGTATGTTTATAATGCAGCTTTGTTTGCTGCACCTGCATATGTCTTCAAGTGTTGTGGAATTCTGTAGATACCTCTTGATTATTTATAAACCAAATTAGGGAATGCCATATTAGGATATACCGACTGTTCAGCACTTATTTTTTTTCTTCACAAAAAGTTTCTTTCTAAAGAGATGAACCGACTGATGTGATTTCTTACCTCCGGGTGGAATGTAGAAGCAGCTGAGTTGGGTTTCGTGGACCATCCTTCCAGTGTACTTCACCCCTGGCTCCTCTGGCAGATGTGCAGGGAGCGGACGATAGGCTGAGGTCGCCTGCCGAACAAGGGACTGAAACATCCTGATCCTTGAAATGAACGTTCACAGCCCAAATCTAAGTATGTGCCGCTTGTCAGTGGCACTGTCTACCTTAGAAACATCTGCACATAAAATCGGTCAAGGTAGCAGACGTCCGGAAGTACAGGCGTTTTAGTCCGAGCACTTCAAAATCTGAGCTACGGAGCAGGCAGTGTGTCCTGTCTCCCTGTCTCGTCCCTTCCCTGTGTGCCCTTAGCTTGCCTAAGATCCCTCTGCTCCTCTGTTAGTTTTACAGGAAAACCTAGAGTGAGAAGTGAAGATAAGGGTCTCCGCCTGCCTGTCAGATCCTCACTTCCCTGAGTCATGAAGGTCTCTGGTTTTCATACATCACCACCACTGCCATCTATCTGATGATGTACCCGTGTGTTTAGAGGAAGATGACTTTCGAAAGGGTTTTTTTTTTAAACTTTCTGGGCTTCACCCAAAGGAGAAAATTCTTTTTCGAGACATGATCTCTCTCTCTCTCTCTCTCTTTCTCTCTCTCCCCACCCCCCAAAAGAGTACCAGTCCAGTGTAATTACAAGCGCTGAGAAACATGCCAGATTTGTGTAATGGATACCCACTGTAGATCTTGTAATTCAGATCTGGATCCTTTCATCCCTAGGCAGTGTGATTAATGTGAAGTGCCTGTTCTAGTACAAGCACCGAATACTACCCTTTACATATTTTCCAGCAATTAAAAAAAATAAGGCCAGGATAACATTCCCTTAAAAGGAAAGGAATGCAGTCCATTCTGCAACTATGCAATGTTTCCTGTGAAATTATTCTTGAGATTGCAAATGTCTCCACAGGACGGACTTAAAAAGATGGGCGAAGAGGTTTTCTGTGCATACCTGGGATTATAAATAGTTCAGCAGCCGCCTGTTTTAATAGTTGTGCTGTCTTCGCCTTGTATTCAGAGCTTCTAGAAATGATGGATACCATTGTAGATGGTTACTAGGAGATGGTCCTTTTTCATGTATGCATTTCCTAGTGTTCCATAACACCATTGAACATACTACTGAAAATCCTATTTGCCTATAACTGGATTGCATTCAGTTCGAGTACTACCACATCTTCCCTGAGCTGTGAGTATGTGGCTTTGAGGCACTTGTTTTTTATTAACTAAAACAGACAGAGCACACTTGGCAAAATACATTCCATTACATGAGCCTTTTGCTTCCATCCAGAAAACCACCCACAGGTTTCCTGGACAAGGAGAGATTTCCATCGACCATTGTTAATGTCCTGCCCAGGTTGTTGGAGAAGACATTGATTTACAGTGGTACCTCAACTTACAACTGGCTTGACTTACAACCATTTTGCGTTACAACCAGCAGTGGTTGCAAAAATTTCCCTTGACTTACAACCACAATTTCGACATACAACCAAAAAGGCACAGACTTTTAACTGTTTTCACTCCCCCCCCCATCAGCTATGTGTTGGTTAGCGAAGAGGCTGCTTCTCTGTAGCTCCTTTCCCCCCATCGTTACCTTTGGAAAGAGATTGTCTAGTATGTTAGGTTTTAAAAACATATCCTCCCCTGACAAAAGCAGATGCATTAATTGCTTTTGCATTAGTTCCTGTGGGTTCCAACTTGACTTAAGACCATCATCCATGTACGAATTACATTCGTAAGTAGAGGTACCACTGTATTTCTCATAGGAATGTATTGAAAATTAAAAACCACTTGTACCAATTAATAGCATTTCAATGCATTCCTATGGGAAAGATTGTTCGACTTAAGACCAACTCAAGTTAAGACCAATCTCTATGTACCAATTGTGGTCGTAACTAGAGATACCACTATAATTTGTTTTGAAATGTATGACTTATTCTGTTCTTTGTCAATTGAGATATGTATGCAGTGCTTTGTGTGCAACACATTGAGCGGATACCTTCAGACCAGTTACATGTCTGTGGGCCTATTACAGTATTTGGATTTCTTCAATTTGAAACAAAAGCATTTCAGTACTTCCATTAAAAAGCAGCAGTCCCTATTCCAAACCGTCAAAAGTGTTTCCTTTAACTATCCAGCTAAATAAATCACGGTATCAGGAAACAAAAGCTGAAAATGCACATGTCTATCACATCAGTTTCTGTGGATATCCTCCATTTCTGATTCTGTGTTGAGACTGTGTTGCCTTCACTATGTGGTTTTAGCTTGCATATGTTTTTTTGAAATGTGGGTTTTTGAATGCTAACATCCAGTCCATCTCCATTTTAGGTTGCAGACTGGGGCATTTTTAAAAAGCACATTATAGATTTCTTGTGCATTTCTGTTGGTAACTCGAGCTATTGGGAATTATATTTTCTGTAGGATTCGTATTTTTACCTGGCATTGAAAAAGTCCAGAATTAATGGAATGCATATATTATGTTTTGAAAGTGATTGACCAGAATCTTATTGTTGGTCATGTTGTTGAATGAATCTTATTGTTGAACATGTGCGAGTTTTCATGTTCTGCAATGTACTAGATGGAGTAGAGACTTAGCAAGATCAAGGCAAAAGGGGGTGGGATTTCTCTCTTCCCCCCTCTTTCTCTCTCTCTTTCTTTCTTTCTTTGAGAACTGAGTGTATGTACAATAAATTTTCTTCTAAATCCTTCTAAAGTCACTTGTTTTGTAAATTAGCCATGTATAGCAACACTGAGTTGGAACACTGATCAGTTCAGGAAAACTGGTAAACTAATATTTTTCCTTGTGAGAAATGTTATTTTATTTTACGCATGTTGGCCAATATGTAAGCAATAGAGATGACAGAAGAATCATAGGAAGGCATCATTTTCTGGTGACATTTTCTATTCACAACATTACTTTCGAAACAAAATTGTTTTGCAAAACAAAACATAACTTTATATCGGTAGATGCCTATTGCCACATAGGAGTTAAATGAAGATGCTTCTGTTTATATGTTCTTGATTCAACCCACATAAGTACTGTAGATATATTTTCTCCCATACAATGTTATATGCTTCTCTAGTATCTCCATCATGACAGTATTTTGGTACTCCCTGAGAAGTAAACCTGTCCTTCTTCAAATTGGATTTCTACCTCACTTGGATCAGAAAAGAGGCTTGGGCTACTTACTCTGCTGTTACAGTAAGCCCCCAGAATTCGCTGGGGTTAGTTTCCGGGACCTACCGCAAACTGTGAAAAACCGCAATGTGCGGATGTGGTTTAAAAACTGGTCATAACGCATGTGCAATGTCTCCCACATTGGAGAAGAGCCCGCCAATGGCCGCACCCAGCCTCCTGGGAGACTTGCCACCCACCGATAACTGCACTAACTGCCTCTGTGCCAGCCTAGGGCTACTGCTGTTGCCGCTCCCACCAGCCAATGGGTCCCACAGACTGGAAAAACAAGGAATTTACTGAAAAATATTGACTGGGGGAAAACCGCAAAAGACTGAAACCACAGTTAGTGAACCGCAACTTTGTGGGGACTTACTGTATAGCAAAATTTATCCAGGAAGAAGCAGATTGAAAGTCCCTCTTTAGGGATGCATAAATACTCCCATCTATGCTTGCAATGACTTCAGGAAGTTGCAGTCAAGAACATCTGGAGGGCCACAGGTTGCCTACTCCTGCACTAGGTCTTATTTTCAAGTTAGATCTTATTTCCAGGGAAATAGTGTATGTATTTGGATGGTGTTCAAAATCAAATTTTCTGTTATGTAATGCACATAACATTGTTTTAATGAAAAGGTGACTTTGAATTCAAATATGGCTTGAGGTGTATATGCCGTATATACTTCATTTGACGAATAAAACAATTCTCATTATCACTTTCCATAGACTTTTTGGGGAACATTTCAAGGATAGGATTTGTTGGCTTGTGTTATATCCACAGACCTTCAAGGTTAATTTCCATTTTCTGTGTAAAATTGGACATTTTGCACATTATAAAACTGATGGCGTCTCCTAAATTGTGTATACAGTAATTGTGGCACCATTACAGCCTATTGTGTTAAATGCTTTATTTAGACAAGTAATATGAAAATCTCAGAGGTAATTATAAAATGTTCTGCTAAAACAGACAAAGCATTTTAAACATTTACTGCTTTCTGTAATTGTAATGATGATTTCCCTTTTGAAAACAGTGTTTGAAACTATCTCCTTAGCAGGCATAGTATATATTTTGATTATATAATGATCTTTGACTTATAGCATGGAATGAAGATTTTTATTTTCTTCCCAAAACATAAACATTATAATGTTTCTTATATTTTCAACCTTACCAAAACTATTTTCCAACAATTAAATAGAAGAAAACAAAAACTGTTTAGAAGATGTCTTCAAATTCTCCTTTGCAAGTGGATGACTGGGGGTGAGGGTTAGTTTACCAGAGCCCTGAAGCTTCAGTTATGAGTAGGGAACATATAGCCTTCCAGAATGCAATTACATTCAGTTCTAATCCACGTAATTCAGTTCTAATCAACGTGGTTGTGAATGGTTTGACTTACAGCCAAATGCCTGTGGAGCGACAGATCTTCCGTATCCTTGGTCTAAATTCCATAGGGTTTGTTTGTTTGTTTGTTTAACACAGGGGTTCTCAACCTTCCTAATGCTGTGACCCTTTAATACAGTTCCTCATGTTGTGATGCAACCAAGCTAATTAAAAATCATATACTAGGTCTGTTATTCAGAGAAAGCTTGCCTGAAGAGAAAGGTCTTTGCCTGCTTGTGGAAAGACATCAGAGATGGGGCATGACTGGTCCCTTATGGGAGGGTGTTCCAAAGTTTGGGAGCAGCCACAAAGAATGCCCTTTCTTGTGTTCTCACCAGACGTTCCTGGGAAGGTAGAAAGGACTGAGAAAAAGACCTCTTCTGAGATCCTTAATTTCCGAGCTGGCTTATATTGGGAAATGCGGTCTTTGAGGTAGTTTGGGGTACTTTGAGGTAGTTCCAACTGTTGATTTCCAAGTGTTAAGTCCTTTGCAGTGAGAATATTGGACAAAACTAAAACAAACAGAGATTGGGTCAGGTTGATCAAGATGCTTAATGAAGTCAGTATGGAATCTGGAACGTAAGAAATGCTAGAGACAAAACGTGCAGTAAAAGCCAAAAAATGCTTGATTCTGTGGACAGCTTGGAAGAAACTGAGGTGCATTCAAGCTACAGTAATGTTTACAAGATGGGCATCATTTTACATAATCAGGCAGGTAAAATACTGCTAGCAACCCTGTAAAGGTATGATATATATATATAACAGTGTTTTTTAACCTTTTTGTGCAAAGGCACATTTTTTTCATGAAAAAAATCACGAGGCACACCACTATTAGAAAATGTTTAAAAAATGTAACTCCCTGCCTATATTGACTATATATGAAGTAATTCTCTTGAATAAGAATCAAATAAACACAAAGAAATTATTTTATAATTACTTTATTATTTCATAGAATCTAATGATTGGTCTATTTGTGAGCCGAAGCCACCCAGACGATATCTCACGGCACACTAGTATGCCGCGGCACAGTGGTTGAAAAACGCTGATATAGAAAGACTGTAGGACAGGAAGCAGGGATTTAAGCTGTTAGGTTGCCTGCTGTAAATTTTGTAGCATGACATTTGTGTCATATAATGATAGTGAGAGAAATAAGAGAAAACCAGTGATAATAAAGAGGTCTGGTAGCAGACATGATGACATGTTGTTCACCATTTGCATTTGTTGTTCATTTACAGTGTCCATTTATGGAATTTGGTTTTATGATAAAGAAGAATGCCAAAGAATTGCTGAGCTCATGAAAAAGTAAGTCTTGAAGAGCAAAGAAGGCCTTTTTACTATGTGTGCTATATTACTGCTGCTCCTGATGGTTCTTGTAAAATTTGCACCCTTTATTCTGAATTGGAAACACATTTGCTGGGATCCACTAAGGTCACAACCCAGTACAGAATCCTACATGGGACTAAACCTTATTGAAATTAGTGGGACCTGTTTGAGAGTAAATATGCTTAGTATTGTGCTGTAAGGCATTTATAATGATGAATTTATTTCAGATACAAAAAGATTATTTTCACTGTGAAAGGAAGCATTTTCTCCTCCAATTATCAATACAGTATAAGTATTTTAATGATTGAGGAGAATTATATTTGAGGAAGGGTTACATTTTATTTCCTATAGTTTGAATTTCTTTTCATCTCCCTTGCCCGATATATACAAAAGTACATCTTAACCAATTGAAATACAGCTGTTGTTTAAAATTATCTGCTGCTGCAGTTCCTTTATTACCATCAAGACAACTCAGATTACTAAGTGAAAAAAACCCTAGCCCATTTAATAAAGATGATTTATATGTTTAATATTATACAGTGAAAATAGTAGTTGGTATTTTAAGAGGCTTGCATTATAGCAGGGGAGCCAACTTGATTTTCAAACCATGGGGGCAGTGGGTGTGGTTATGAAGCCACACCCACATCCTGAAGCCACACCCCCAAAGCCACACACCCTGATT
>JAIOUR010186991.1:0-10147 GCA_020711275.1 Calotes versicolor
GAGTGATATTGTGAGCGAGTGAAAATAACAGGTTAACTCATTCATCTTCTTTGATTCAAAACAATACAATTTACTGACAACAAACTCTCTAAGAAGCATTGTACAGTACATTGAATTTTCTTATAACAGTGCAATCTTCACCAACTTTTGTTCAATTTTCACAATTTTATTTTCTAAGTGAATTAATAAAATAGTGAATACAGACACAAAAATGACCCTAAACAAATACAGCTTTTAAAGGAAAGTGAGAAGACCAAATGGAGAAGTCCCAGAAATATGTTGGAAGTGGCCTGCAGGTGTTAGAAATAGTATCATTTACAGATGGCAAGCTAAGCACCTAGAATAAACAACTCAATGCTTTGTGTATACAACTATGGAGTAGTTTACCATATGTGTGAACTGATGCCATGGTTTATTTTAAAGTAACAAAACCAAAACATTAGTTCAAAATACATAAACATTTCAGCATGTTTGAAGAAAGGAGACATGCCTGAAGACCATGAGCAAAAGTATCTTCTTTCTATCTCCAAAGGCAATTACAGTTTAATGCAAAAGTATTGGTTCAACAGTGCTGGAAATGTCTGGTTCTCATATTTCAGGTTCTTGGAGAGTGAGACTGAAGTCCGAGTGAGGATACCGTGATTCCCAGAATAGCCTCAAGATGCTATTTGAACCTTTATATTTGGTCAAAGTAGGTGGATCATTAATCCCACTGGTCCTGTGTTCGCCTGGGTCTGTCTTTCCTATATAGATTCTGAGTAATCAATCTACTAGAACAATGGCTCAGATGCATGTGATGTTAACTTCCTAAAACACCTTAAAACACATTACTGGTTATGTGGCCCCATCCCCAACCTCAATTTTCATTTCTGTTTTTCAAAAAAGCATTTAAAGAACATATATTTAGAACTCTTTAAGGTTCATTCAGAATGTTGACAAGGATAATCTTTATTAAGATGCCACAAAGTCTCAATTTTTACCTGTAGCTACTGCAATTTAAAAATATGTAGCTGTCAGTAACACTGTAATAGCAAGGCTGCACGTTTGATGCAGGAGAAATATCAGTATGTTGGAGACAGATTTTTTTTTAATCCTAGTTTTGTTTTCAAATTCAGAAATCCACTGTTTGCATAGTACACTCAAACCAACAAGGCAATATTATTGCTCTCCACATGCTGCCACTAGCAACAGTGACTTCAATGCCACCACAGTAAATCTGATTACAGATGGTTCACTGTTTCTTTCACTTGTGATCTACAATAAACTTAAGATAAAAATAAGGCTAATGTTTTACTAATATTTGTGCAAATGTGGTGGGCCCACTACCCACTTCATCATCACAAAAACAACCAAAACAGTTTTCTAGTTTGTTTTATTGCCATTTATCTTGACAATTTCTAAATTAATTTCCATGTGAAATGTCTGATACAAAAGTAATCAATGATATATTGCACAAAATCCTTCTGAATTTTCTTTAACATTTTAACAAGTATTCCGTTATTTTTCAGTTTAACTAATATAGAGCTCATTTTAACCTTTACTGATATGAGTATACAAATAAGACTACAATAAGCATATCTTATTGTAGCCTTAATTCCTAACAATTACATAACAGACAGATTGCACCTGTATAATTCCAATGTTTCATTTTTTATCTTTGCCATTCAGAGTCACATAATGGGGATCTAATGTAGAGCACCATCCCGTTAATTAAATTACACAGGTAATGTGGATTGAAAAGCATAATGTTCAATATGAAGTACATTGAGTTTGTTTTCCCTTTTTATATATACTAGACAATGAAATAAATGGAAGTAACTGATTACAAGTATTAATTACAGAAAGCACTGTAATATTTTACTTAATGGCAGTAATATCTGTAATTTGTTATGTTCCTGGAAATGTGAAGATTTTCTTTCAGTTTGTTTTTGTTGCTGCAGTTCGTTACAGGTGGATCTCAGTTTGGATTTCAGTCTTGCTTACTTCAATGCAAAAATTTGGAGGCCAGGCAATCTCTGCCATAGTAAGCACATAAACCTCAAGACAATCTTGCACAGCCTACAAGTCTTCAACTCCATTGCTGTAAACTGTGAATCAGTCAGAATTTCCATGTGTTCTTTTCAGCTGCCCATCCTTCCTGTAATTGCTCAGATGATAATCAGACAACTAACAGTGAACGATATGCATTATTTTGTATTTATTGATTTATTATCAAAGGAACCTGGTTGTGTCATGTTCGATAGTCACTATTCGTACATCTGTTTTTTAGCAGATTGTCTCAGAATGAAATTTCAATCAAGTATACAATACTTAGGATTGGATAGAATTTTGACATTGGAGCCATTGTTAAACTGATTTTGCTCTATCTGGACTAGATTGTACCTGATGAAGATACAACCTGAAGATTAGAGCAACATACAATTCTCCTAGATGTAGCTTTATTGGTTTAGTTGGTGTATCCCGTTCAGTTTAATAAAACGGGTCATTCTTTGCCCTTTTTGAAGAGAAAAGAAGGCAATAGTGTATAATAGTTGTGTTTTTCTGGAATCAACTCCCCCTTTTTAGTCTGGTACTTGGTATCAGAAAACTTAATAACAGAAACAAAACATTTAAAATGTTTCACTATTTTTATGTGTCAATCCCTATGGATGATATATCTTGGAATAATATGAAATCAACAAAATGAGCATGCCTTATAAATCTGAACAAACAAACTCCTGATAGCACATAGAGTAGATTACCATACCTGAATTTGCTGGGGCAATTTTTGCCCAAGCCTTTGTTTTCTCCTGAAGAAAACAGCTGTAGTTGAAACATGGGAACATTACTTCCAAGTCTCCAGGTGACAATGCTACAAAATGCTTGTCGTTTAGGTATAGCTACATGTGGATTCTTTAACAAACCCTGACTCTGTAGGACAAACATTTCCCACCCTGCTAATGCAGATTAAAAAGTGGACATGTTGAACTGGGTCAAATATATTCATGTCATTTTGAAATTATCTATATGATGACCAATCTCAATTGGTGAGCTGATGCCAATACTGTCAGGAGAAACAAGATAGAAACATTGAAATGTTTTGCAAGATTTGAAGATGTGCACTTGTTAATACAGGAGAAAACATGATTCTATGGAGATTGAGTTTGTTCAATGGTTACAAAATACTTAATACCTGTTGGAATGAGAGAAGCTCTAAAACCTAAAATAGAGCATTCTATTCCTGCCAAAATGTAGCAGATTCTATTTTAATGAATAATATTAAATTTCCTGGTATGGCTCAACAAGGCCAGATTAGTTAACACACTTCAGTGTTCAGTAATTTTAAAATTGATGTTTTTCAAACACAAGAAAGCAATGGGAATACAGTATGGCACTGACATCATCCCAATTTTACTTTTCTTTTTATCAGTAAAAGCTGTGTCTAAGGCTACTAGGCAAACAGATAGGAACTTATTATGGCCATTATTTAAACTGACATTTAAGTTTGCATTTCAGTCCTTGGTACAAATAGCAGCAAGAACTGAAAATATTTTTGTGCTGTTTTGGTGACATATATTCATTGAACTTCCAGTGAGATGGATTGATTTCATTTACTTTATAATGCCACATTTTCCCTGTAACAGGATAAGTTTGTCATAAAACCCATGTGTAGGTTTCTTTTTTTTTCATTGCTTGTTATCAATACATTTTAAACAGAGCAAATATACCAAGATGGAACCAATCACACTAATGCTGTTCCTGAATATGTAATAGTATTAGTCTAATGCCTATGGATTGAAAGGGCTGGAGGTGTCACATTTCTTATAGGAAATCAGGCAAGGGATATGCCATATGTAGTGTGTTAACTTAGCTAAGACATAAGCCTCTGAGCAGAGGCTGATTTAAATAAATTGGTATAGGTACCATTATGCAAAATGCTATGAAATAATAGAGGAGGCCAGAAATGCTCCATCATTGATGCCTCTTGTGACCTGTCCACCCTTTGGTATCCCAGTCATGGTGCCCTAAGAGCTCTGTACCTCAGGGACCAGCTATGCCCCTGGCCAAACATGCTCCATCTCTGAGATCCTTCCGCAAGCAGGCAATGACCTTTCTCTTCAGGCAAGCTTTCCCTGAGTAACGGACCAAGTATGTGATTTTAATTAAATTGGTTGTATCACTGCTTTGACTGACATTTGTAGAACTACTTGTACCCAGTCTTGTTATTATTTTACTGTTTCTCTGATTGTTCTTCTAGTAGTACTGTATTTTATGATGTTCAATGCTACCACCATCAATTAAATTTTATTGTCATTTATTAATTATTTTGTCCTTAGCACTAATATTGTATTTTCGATGATGGTATGTTACCTCTCCTCATTCAATGTTATTAGCACTGAATATTTTCGACATTGTTTCTTGAGAAAGTGAGTTATGTACCCACTATCATCCACTTTGTTTACTGTCCTCCAATGCTATAAGTTGCTTTGGGTCCTTTCTAAAGAGAAAGGCAGGTTACAATATATTAAATAAATAAAATTAAATAATTATCTTTGAATATTGTATTGTGTTGAAGTACCATCAGGGTCTCTGTACTGTATTGTTTTAAATGTTATTGTATTGTATTTTATAGTTTTAATACACATTGTTTTATACATTGTTGTGTGCTGCCCGGAGACCTTTTGGTAGTGGGGCGGCTAATTTTTTTTTGTAAATAAAATAAAATAAAATAAAATAAAATAAAATGTGTATACTGTCCTTCAATACTGTAAGCCACCTTGGGTCCTTTTCAAGGAGAAAGGCAGGCTAAAATATGTTAAATAAATAAACAAATGTTAGTATAATTAGAACCGTGGAAGTGTGCTTAGTAGCAGGTAGCAAATTGATATAATTAAAGACCTCCTTTCTTTCTCATGACTTGTCCCACATGGGAATAAACATGTGGAGTTTGTGAGATGGAAGTTGACTTAATTACAGAAAACTGATGCTGCTGGATACATTAAGGGTGTTACAATAAAAAAAGTTCTTCCTTCTTTCCTGTAGCTTCCATGGCTTTTCTACAATGAAATTGATTGTTTGTAATTTGAACAAAGCATGGGAGAGAAGGAAAATACATTGTGAAAAATCTCACATTGCTGGTGATGCAATTATCTTTCTGCAGGTACTGTATAGTTATACCAACAGGATTCCATCCAGTGAATGGCCACTGGCAAATGAGGTACTGCAATCTATTCTGAAGACTAACAGGAACAGCAGAATCCCCACAAAAATATAGAGGCATATATCTAGAACTGAAGCTCATTTGTGGTTGTTATCTCTGTGCAACTTTTGTACCTCACCCCTCTTTCCCCTTTAGGTTTATCACTAGGTTTCCTCCCTCCTCTGATCCTGTTCAGTAGCTTTTCAGTGGGTTTGGGAAAGATGGCAAGGATAAGGGCTTCCACATTCTATTCCACTAAAACTGACCAGTTTTCAGGTTTTTTAGCATTCTAAATTCAGATACTGAACATGCATCATGGCAATTGGCACATATGTTTGTGTTGTCATCTGTCTTTTTATTTCATAGCTGAAAGAAATGCCTCTACGAACACATGGTGATTTGGAAGAGCATGGTACATAGTGAGTGCTTGCGAATGGAACAGACAGAACTGAAGGAAGCACCTGCATGCGATGCTTCATGGATGTCCTGCAACAGCTAGGGCTTGATATAAGGGTACAGAATTACATTTTTGTCTTAAATTTTTCCAAAGGTCACAATAAGGCAAAATGATCACACACACTCAAAGCACCTTACTTTCACATCACATCGGAAATTAAAGGTTTCATTATATTTTGTCATACCTTACAAAAATATTCCATGGACATAAAACAGCTCACAAATTAGGCAAGTATTTTCTGACTACTGTATTGGACTGTCGGATGTTAACACAATTTTTTTTCCAAACTTTGGGCTCAGGTTCTATTGTGCAAAATACAATACAAGACACGGCAGTCACATGATCTCTTGCCTTGTGTTATTGTCTCTCAAGGCTTGACTAAACTCTACAAACACTTTTCAAGAGGAAGAAATTTTCCTGAGCCCCTGCAGATATGATATATTTGTCAATTAAACACTGAATAGTGGGTTTCAAGAAATCTGTTCATCTTGCTAAGATTAGGTCTGCTCATTTAGAATAGCAATCATTTTATTACTTATAAATGTTTTTTCCTGTGCAGACAAAAAACAAAAAGAATAGTTAATACAAGCAACATTAGTATTAAAGATTATTTTAATATGCAGATTCATACAAATGATCACTCTCAAAAGTGCCACATGGTCCCGCCACCATCAGTTACACATTTACTTTTCCTTCTCAAGCAAATGGCAAATTAATCTTAGTCGCATTACATAACACAGACATGGTTTAAATTTGCAACACTTCAACACTGCATGTTAAAGAAGAAATTTGTTATCACCATATTAGTATTTTGATATAGAAAAATAGCACGTCTCTTTTCTAGTCCTAGCTTACTACAAATAGATTTATATTGCACAATGCCCTCTTGCCACTGAGTTCATTACAGTACTGCCTTGATTTTGATGGTTTATTCCCTTCAGTTTAGTGATTATCAGCAGAAAAAAGCCTCTTGGTGATAATATAACAACACTGATTAGTATTCCTAATTACCACTTGTCAGTAATGGGTAAAACATGTATGACACAAATGTGAGTATATTTATTACTCAAGAGCTCAATGAATAAATCCTCATTGTCCTAAAACATCACTTTTCACTTTCAGTGTTGAAAAATAATACGTAACTTCACACACACACACACACACACACACACACACACACACACACACACACACACTACCATATTTCACTATTCATTTTTATGAGAGGGACTGTGATCCATGGCTCAGAAAAACGGTGAAGAACATTTAGGCTCTGGCCTACCTGACCTTCCCCATTCAGAGCAACGGAGCATGAGAATGTGCACACATATTCTGCTGTCTTTACTTAAAAGAATAGGAAATGGAGCCATTTTGAAAGTGGGTGTTCCATGTGCACAGTGGAGCACCTGCATCCAGAACTGACTGCTGGATTATGATGACTCTTGCACTTCTTCCATAAAACTGAAAAGTGAAAACAGGTTATATACTCCTTAAGATTCCAAATTATGCACAACTTAAGGAAAGCATAAACATGTGTGGATTTAAGAAAAGAAATACAAATAAGCACGCCTCTCAAGAGCTCTCAAAATATGTTGCTATATACATTTCAGACCCACTTAAACTTAACCAACTATCTAGGCTTTCATGGTAACACCATTTATCATTTCTTATAGTAATAACTGTTGTTCCTAACAGGAGAACTGACCTGCATAAAGAATGTGGCATGAAGTTTTTTAAATACACAAGATAGTTGTGTTTATCTAAGTATCCATGCAACAATACATTTTATTCCAGTAATATTCTTGGAAAACTCTCCCTCCCTCCCTGCTAAGTTACAACTGTTTTAATAAGTACATTTTACATAAACTCAGTTTATCTCCTTTAGATTTTTTATTGTAACATAGAGGCCATGTCCTAGTAGTGTATAAATGCTGGCATTTGGTACATTAAGTATCAAGAATGTTTAATGAACTATGTGTTACACATTCTGCTGAGTATCTTTAAATGCAGACAATACTTACCAGTTGTGCAAATGGCACTGACATACAACTGCAGCTAACTATGTATACTAATGCCTATGAGAAAACAAAACAGTTTCAAGGAGGAAAAAAGGTTTAGATAATTAAGGCTAAAATCACCTTCCTCCTAGTGCAGATTTAAATTTAACACAGGACACAGTGTTTTACATGTGTGGGGTTCTGTGCACTACATACAGATTAGGATTATTTTTGCCCATTTGAAGAACCACCAGTTTCAATATGCAACCAATGCTTTCCCGTAGTAGTAAAGCTTTTTCTTCAACCATGTCTGACTAAGTTTCATAAGTTCCTGATCTTGCAGACACTTTGCCTTAGGTAAACACATAAAGGGGCATGCTCATCTCAAGCTGTGCAAGACTCATGTGTATGTCTGCTGCAATTTGTGTGTGACCCATCATGAAAGGTTCCAATGCAACTCTGACATAGGGATTACATTCACTGTTAAATTACTAAATCTACCAATTTTAATGCTTTAAGACTGTTTATTTTTTCCAATAGAAAAATAAATCTCATACATTTGAACTGGTACACAAAAACTGGGATAAAATTTATCAGATTTCTTGATAGCACCATTTACACATTCTTTAAAGTAAACATTAATATGCACTTTCTTAGAAAGCGATATAAATATATAGATATATAAATACAGGACTTGCTAACCTCTGTTAACCATCTGAATGTGATGGAATAATCTATATCTACTGTGCAGGTAGGCTTGTGCATGGTGGTGTGGCAATATTTTAAAAGTTTGTTACAGATGTGATGGGAAGCTGGAAGGAGTCAAATAAGCAGAAAAAAGAGCTTAGATCTACTGTAAGCAATGAGTCGGAATGAGCCGTTAAAGGTTAGAATTTATCTTTGTTTCTGATCATTCAATGAGAAAAATGACTTCCACAGAAATAGTTTTAAACTGTTTGTAGAAAAGGGTGGAGTGGTGGGAGTGAAATAGGATTGAAAGTCCTACAAGTAATAGCAATAACTGGAAGTGCAGACGAAATTGGTCTTCAGTGCAAAGAGGAAGGCAGCCATTTAAAAAGTCTAAGTGCAATGTTGTGGTGCTGAAAGAAAAGCTCCAGGTGATAAAGAAAAAAAAATTGCAATGCAACTTCAAGCAGTAATTTTGTGGTGCTGAAAGGACAGCTCCCAGCGTTGAGGAAAAGATCTTGGATCTAGAATGAGGTGTCCAATCTGTATGATAAACAGCACACTGTGTCTCAGAGCGCCTATTCAATCTCAGTAAGTAAATGAAATATTGATTGAAAGTGACCCTGAAACAGAATGCATTAAAAAGACATAGAAAGCTGCAGAACTGAGGTAATTCTTATTCAGTGTGTTCACCAGCCTCCCTATAGTAAAACAAATCTATAAATAGGTGCATTTCATAAGATGTTTGGCCCTTGTATCATCAGTTTTCTCCATTTTCAATCAGTATAGTGAAACAGCCTTTGCTGTACACCTACATGTTGATGTTTGAAACCGTACACTAATTGCTTTGCAATACGTTAAAGAATAGTTTACAATTCAGAACTATATGATGACTAAATTTCAAAATAGATTTTTAAACAGCATGAAGCTGACTCACAGATAATGTACACAAACCCTTTCCACTATTAGCACAATTAAATGGTGAATAATTCAATTTATCTCTCAGATTTTAACCAACACATATATAATAAAATATATGCATGGATAGTGGGCTTTAAAAGCACCACGATTGTCATTTATACTTTAAAGTTGCACTATGTGCATTTTCTCAAGATCAGCAGCTAATAAAATAAACAAAGGTTTTGTTTTAAAAAAAAATGGTGGTTTCAATTTAACATTAATTCCGGATGAAATGTATGGTTTCCACAGTGGACTAGTGGAATTTTGGAATAACAGGTTGAAAGTCTGCTAAGACTGAACAAAACATTTTAAAGACCCAACATTTGAAATGCTTCTAGCACACATCCTAATACATTTTTCCATCCCTTTTACCAGTTTAACCTAGGTTAGGGCCCCATATTTGCCTCTGCCAGAGTCCATGCTGACTCTGAGACAGCATGGTGAAATAAATTTACATAGATATTATTCACTGTTAATGTATTATAAATGGTCTGAGACTTGTGACATGCAAGGAAAAAATGAGACGGGAGACAAGTGATGCTACATGATGAACTAAGCACATTTATAATGATAAAATGAGTAAATATAATAGCGGCAATGCTAACCACTGATTTCACGAGATACACTATTTGTCAAAACTTACACAGCTACAGAGTATCGACGATAAATAGTCATTACCAAGTAACACAGTTTACTACAGCTTTTCTCTTTCATTTTAAACAAGCATATCATTCCCTTTTTAATCATTCTCTAAATAAATATTTAGAGATAGAGAACTCTAAATGAAATAACAATTCTATGTTAAAAACTAAAAAAATGACTCTACTCTTACAGTTCGACAGAAATGAGTTATTAATAGTGAAGGAG
>JAIOUR010188099.1:0-10142 GCA_020711275.1 Calotes versicolor
GTCCAGCCCTCTGCGCTGCACTTTGCCTCGGAAGTAAATCCCGCTGAGTTCAAACAGGGTCTCCTCCCGAGCAAATGCGCCCTGCAAAAAGCAAGGGATTCCCATCGGCCATGCCGACGACGGGGCCGGAAGTGCGGGAACTGGGGGGGGGGCGCTGAAACGCGAAGAGTGGCGCCTTCTCTCCAGAAAATGGCAGTTGTGCTTTTACGTACTCCGCAAGTGTTGCGCGAAAATCCAGTTTCCGAAATTTCAGGCAGAAACTATATAGAGAAAAGACTAACGCGTAGTCTCGTTTTGGGCCGTGGGGATTATGCCTTGCCTTAGCCCCAAGCCGATCGACGTGAGAGCATTTTTCACCCTGCCCCCCTCTCCCCACCCCCAAAAGTAATTCTAATTACTTAAAACGTTCTGCAACGCGGTACTCGCACGCGGACAGGAGACGGGTTGCGTAATAGTACTACGCAATCGATTATTAAGTAATAAAACCGAGCGGCCATTTTCGTGTCTATATAAAACCTAAGCAAGAAAAGCGCCCTTAATTCGCGTTGCAGCGCTTTCGGTCCCTCACAGTTCCTCCGAAGTTTTATTATTGAAATCCAAGGTATCGCGTCTCCTATTCAGTTGCAAGGATTTAAGGGGAGGCGAAACGTGGACGCATTGGGCGCGCCGTTCTCTCAAGCCGCCCTTCTGTGCAGCTCCACATCTGGCAAGGAAAGGGTTCTTTTAGAATTCCTCTGAATTTATGAGCAGAAGAAAGGCCTTGTAAATTAGACCGAGGTCAAAAAGTGCAGTCAGGTTATTGCTTTACTGCAGCTCTAACAATGGTATTACAACTCTTCGGAAGATAAAGCATTTCAGACGGTTCATTTTTTGTTCATTTTCCTTTCATCTGGCCTCTTTCACTCAAAGTGAAATATCTGAACACAAAGTGAAACAAAATTTTCGAATGAATTCATTAGTGAACCGATTCAACAATGTTGGATATTTTCATTCGGCATCTTTCACTTTCACTCCGAATGAACAGCAAATGAAAAGTCTGAACACAGAGTGAACGTCCACTCGGGTTCTGCCATTTTCCTCCAATCCTTTAGTAGAGGAACGTCACGTTGAATGTCATGGCAATTAATTTATTCCAAGACACGACTTCATTCAATGCCATATTGAAGGAAAAGAACGAGTGAATTGTGCTTTCCTCTTTTATTCCAGCTGAAAGTGTGAACATGGAATGAAAGAAAAATGAAACATTTACTCGAACATTCATTCAAGTGAACTGTCTGATATTACCTTAACTGGGGGGGCGGGGGCCTGAAATGTTTTCTTCTTCCTAGGGGGGCATGACAGAAAATAATTGAGAAGCACTGGACTAACCCAACTTGAATTTTTTTTTAAATTACACTCTTGTTCTCTCTCGCTCTTTCTTTGACTGTATATCCCATTCTTCCTTTAGTTTTATCTTTAGATATCTTAATCAGGTGACTTTAACCCACATTTTTTAAATTGTGGTGATGTTGCGGAACCACCCCGTTGAAGAAGATAATAGTGGTTACACAGACCTCATTGCTTGCTGTGAAGGCACCCCCTCATTAAAGCTTCAGGGCCCCCAAAATATCGTTCTGTTACGGATAACCAGAGATGGCCCTTCTTATGTGTTTTTCCTTTTAAAAGTGCATCAGTCCAGTTGTTTTCAAAATACTTGGGCCTTTCAACCACCAATACAAATGTCATGGACTCAGCATTATTGCCACTTTGACTATAGTCTCTAGTGGTTTCCTGTAGACCTCTTAACTGGTGGGCTGTCTGGTTGGCAGCAAAAAGAATGTATATCGCATGTTTGGTCATTCAGGAGGTTTAAGATGTCTCTCAACCTTATAGTGACAATGGATTCAAGTACAGTACTGGTTGCAGCTCACTTGACCAGTCCTTTCTTCCTGGCAGATTTGCTTGTGGAAAAACAGCATATTGGTCAGAGCAAGTATTTTTTTATGGAGTTCCTGGCATTCTTGTGTTTTAACTGATCTCTTTGAGGCATTAGTTTTGGGTATACTGCTGGTGTGCAGTACTGAGATTGCTGTTTGATAGTCGAGTTGCACAGGTCAAATGTAAAAACAGCTGTTGTATTGTATTTCTGCTTTTGCAGTTCTGCTTGGTTGTTATTTGCTGATAAGAACGCTGAAACAGGCAGCCTGCCCCTCCAGTCTACTGAATTTCAGTTCCTAATAGGCCCTTGGCAGCCTGCTTGGGGTCAGGAAAGGGCAGTAGCTCCTCAACACTTGCAGAACTACAGGTTCCCCTTGCTGGTCTTTTAACTGAATTTGTACATTGTCATTAATCAGACATTAGCTCAGATGCATCATGCATTATATTGTGTATGGGAGAATAAGAGATTCAGTCTAATGAAAACTAGCTAGATAGCAGTTCCAAAAGCAATTTCTGAGGCAAAAGTCAATACTAGACTAAATGGAAAAAGATTGTGTATAGTTGATCAATCCACATAAACTGTGTCATGTGGAAAAGCATCCTGGACACAGAATGCAGGATTCAGAAAGACTAAGAATTTTACACCTCTCATTCTGTCTACTACATCAGTCGGACAGGCTTCCAATGCAGGTGTGTCCAAAGGTAGATCTCCAGATGTTTTTGGCCTACAACATTGCCAGCACAGCTAGTGTTGAAGCAGAATGGCTAGTGGTGAAGGCTTCTGTGAGTTGTAGGCCAAAAACATCTGGAGATCTACCTCTGGACACCCCTGAGTTAGGGGTTTGCAGGGGGTTTGTGTTGTAAATCTGAATAAAAAGCTGTTGCTTGGGTTTTGCTATTTATTATAGGTATTTTCTTTATTGTATTGAAAATAAAAGTGGCTTATAACATTACTAAGAGAGGCACAAATGTTAAACTCCATTGAAAGTTCCCAAAAAGGTCTGAACCTGAGGCTTCAAATGTCAGGATTGCATGGCAACAAATTAAAAAGTTAAAGTTAAAGTTAATGAGACTGAACTGTTTACTCAATAATTCATGGCATTTTCAAAAAAATCCAACCCTCATAATGAGTTGAGGTTCAGAGCACTAGTTTCCTCTTCCCAAGTGTGCTGTCCATTAAGTCTTCAGTGCTAAAACTGCATACAGTATTAGCTAAATAAATAAATAAATAAATAAATGTGACACCTTAAATCCTGCTATATTTTAATGTAAGCTTTTGTGGTTCCAGTCCACTCCTTCAGACATAATGGTGTACATGCTGTTAAGGGACAGAGATTGGTTAGTAGTCACAAATTGCAAGCTGTGTGAATTAGTGTGGCATTTCTCACCTAATAATGTGGTTTAGGCTGAGGTGTTGCTAGCCCCAGGAGACATGGGGCTACTGGCATTTGATTAATGCCAACAGCCCCAATTCTCCTGGGACTAGCAACACCTCTGGGTTTAGGTATCTGGGTACAGTGCAAGATGTTGGGAGTTTAATTCTCCACTTTGCCCCTTGTGCCAAAAGCCAGTTTCCAGTCTCTGAGGCCTTTGCTTGCATCACCTGGTGGGACAAGTAATGCATAGAGATGGGCATGAAATGAAAAATGAAACACTGTTTCATTGCCTATTGAAGGCGGTTCAACTTTTTTTATAAAGTTGATGAATTGGTTTGGGAGGGAACATTCTATTCCCCATCGCTTATCTGGTTTGTTTGGAGGGGAGGAAGGGGAGGGAGCGAAAGCTGCCTTTCCCCCTCCATTCCCCACAGGCAGGATCCGGACCCAATAGGGTTCAGAACTGTCTGCCCTTCCCCCCAAGAGTCAGAATGTGCTGCACTTACCTTTTTGAAGCACACAGCATCTGCTGACTCTTTGCTCTCCATACCTGGAAATAATTCAGATCCTGCCTGTGGGAAACGGAGTGGGGACCCTGCGAGCTCCTCCTCCCTTCCCCACAGAGGTTATCTCCCCAGCCATCCGATTCGGGTTTATTTTGTTCCAAACCTTCCAATGAACCAAACTGAGCGGAACCTCTATTTTTGCGGTTCATGCCCATACACACAGTTGTATTCTGCTCATTATGTCCTAGGTTCTGAAAAAATACAGGAATACAAACTGCAAAGGACTTTACACCAAAAGAGGACCCTGCTTTCTGCAAATACGGATTTAAAAACCACCTCCTTCACATTCTTGCAAGAACACTTATGGAAGCAGTGTAGGGTGACCCAGATCCCACCCCACTTGCTGACTTGTATTGAGTTATATTTATGCATGTGTGTGTGCATATATACATGCATACATACATTTATTTGCATCAGCCATATGACATAGCAAGTGAACATAAATGTACAAAAATACAGTCAGCACATGAAGTCAGGGTGATAGATGTGCTGGATATTTATGTCTATCAAAATTGGCCAGATAAAGCTATGTAAAATTATTCCTTTAGAACCAGTTGACCTAATTTTAATTGTGACTTCTAAAAATTTGGCTAACTGAACTGTTACTTGTTTATCTTGGCCTGCAAGAAGAAAAGATACATACAAGTCAGAAAGCCCTGGTTTCTTAACAAAGGGGAAATTAACTCTCTCTGTAAAAGGGACAAATAAAACATGGGCAAGGGTTTCAACATTGTCACCGCAAGGGCAATGCGATTTTGTAATGGGATTTCTTTAAAGCGGCCCTCAGGTAATGCCGAAGGTAAGGCATTGTGTCTTGCACATGAAAGGGCCTGGCTGTACTTGGGGAGTTGTCAGCACCTATAGATATCGTGCCATTGTTTTGATGTGGCTTCGTGCATCTCTGCATGTTTACATTACAGAGAGGAACTCGCTATAACTCATTTCATACAACATGGGTCCTTTCCAAGGAGAAAGGTGGGCTGAAACATGATAAATAAATAAATAAATAAATAAATGAACTCAGTACAAATGGAATGTATGCTGCACGTACATAATCGACGCTATATACTTCATGCCAGCCCTGTGACCCGAGACAGCAACCTCGGGAGGAAGAAAGACGACCCCAAAAAGTCATTACAATATATTTCACTACTGCAGCTCTATTGGGAAAAGCGCCCCACTGAATTCGGCGGGACACATTTCCCACGGAAAGGCGGGGCGCCAGAGGAGCCCTCGCCCCGTCACCCCTTCCTCCAACGGCAGCCATTTGCCCTTCCCACCCGAGGCGTCCTCGTTTCCTTCAGAGATGCCTCCACTCCACTACCACAGCCTCAGGAACTGCGCCTGCGCGGGCGAGCCGCGCCGATTGGACGAGAGCGCTCCTATATAAACGCGGCGCAGGCTCTGCCCGGATCTCTTGTCACGGCCGCCATTTTATAATATACTCTTTTCGGGCCGTTTGGCTTGTTCTTTTCGCGGGCAGTTGAGCGGCGGGTAGTTTCTTCCCTTCATCTTTTTTTTCCGCCCTCCCCTTCTCCGCGTGTTACTTCCCGGCCCGTTTCCCACCATGGAAGATAATACCGACTATGGAAGCAACAACAACAACGCCGGCTCCGGCGGCGGCCAGGACGACTTCGCCGAGGGCTCTAAGATAAACGCCAGCAAGAACCAGCAGGATGATGGGTACGAAGGGGAGGCCAGGCGGGCGGTTGGAGGGGCGGACAAACCAACCAGCCGCCCTGAAGGGAGGGAGGCCAAGAGAAACTGGAGGGAGCAAGTCTAGCCGGGCGCCATTTTGTCTTGGGAGGGTCAGGAACAGCCAAAGGCCGCCGCCATCCGGGGCGCTTCCCCCCCTCCTCCTGTCGCCTTGACTCCTATTGTGTCTCGCAATCCCGCCACCCTTCTCAAGTGGGCGGAGCCGAGCGAGTGTCCGTTAAAGTGCCATGATGTAACAAACGACCTATCAGGGCCTGGTGGGCGGAGCTTGGCCCTGGTGGGCGGGGCCAGCCAAGGTAGACGAGGGTGGACTTGGGTCTGCTGCAAGGAATCGCACCATTCTGTGATTGGTTAGTAGAGCACAGATTGCCTCTCGTACATGGAGCTGCTCCGTTCTGAGATGCTGTTCTTCACAGAGTATTGGTTAGGATTTTGGGTTAGTGGTTTGGGTTAGGGTTAGGATTTAGGCTTTAACCCATAAATCCTAAACATGGGTTAACCCTAAATCGTAACCCAAATCCTGCGCTGGTCCATGAAGTCGCAGAGTCGGACTCGTCTGTGCGACTGAACAAAAACAACATAATCCTAACCGTAACCCGAAATCCTAACCAAGACTGAGGACCAGCAATCAGAGCGGAGCAGCCCCATACCCCAGAGGCCACCTATGATCTCCTGTCTTTTATTTCCTAACAAGTGACCTATTGACCAATCACAGAACGGCGCGATTCCTTGCAGCAGATGCAAGTAAGGGCAGTGGGGGGAGGGGGCGGCCAGTCGCCGCCTTGGCTGGCTTTCCGGGCGCGCATCGTGCAAAGACTCGGGGCTGGTTTTTGTAGCGCGCCTCCCGTGGCATCGGCGGGTCGTGTATAGAAAGGGACCCGAGATGCCGAGCGGTTCTCGACCCCCGAACCTTGGTGCTGGAGAGAGGAGGCGGGCGGATATGGCGGCCTCCACGCCAGGCAAGGGGTCAGTGTGGTTGCCTTTCCGAGGGTGCATTGCGACGGTAGCTCTGTTGCAACGTGGGGGGCGGGGAAAGCTGGCAAGATTTATTGGGCAGAGAGAGGCCTTTTGTGAGCTTCGCCGCGCCCATAAGGGAGATTTCAGAACAAATGCTTGTTTTCCCTTGGGACGCAGGTGAGCTGCTTGCTCCGTTTTAATAGGCACATCAAACCTTGGTGCAGAGGCTGTGCAGAGCAAGGTGGGACATGTTGCTTTTGAGATCCTTGGGTAAAAGGTGGGAGTTGTTAGAAATAAAGGAACGTTTGCCCCTTTTGGATTTGATAGACTTGATTACAAGATCTAGGATGGTTATAACCTAGAACGGGTGCCCAAAGGTAGCACAGCTAGTGATGAAGGCTTTGTTGTAGGCCAAAAACATCTGGAGATCAACCTTTGGGCACCCCTGACCTAGAACATTGTTAGATTAAAATCAGCGGGGAAACTGCTTTGCTGATTAAACTGCTGTTAAATTTAAGGACAATGTTGTAGAATATTCTGTTAATTTCTCTGTTAATCTACTGTAACTATTATGCCCTCCTTTAATGTAGCTGTTTATTTTATTATTACATTAGTACTCCATGCTATCCAGACCAAGGTCTGTTCTAGGTGGATTACAGAAATTAAAATGCCGATAATATCTTACATATAAAACAAGCATATTGTTATCATTTGTTTTACATGTATTAGCCAACAAACAAAATTGAATCAAATTGAATCTCCTTTGTATATTCTCTATTCAGTCATTGTATCTCATGCAGTCTCCACAGAATTATAAATAATTAGTGTTTTAAAATGACAGACTAACTTTTTAAAATTACTAGTTGTATTAATGTAAATGCTTTCAGCACTCTGAAAATATGGAAGTGTTTACACACAACACAAACAACTAGTGCAGTAGCAAACCACATTTTGTGTTTACTGGTAGGGTAAGAAAGGGGGCCCAGAGAGTAAAATATGATAACTATCAAATTTATGGCAGTTGATTCTCAGGTTTCATAGCTTTTAATAATGCCTTCTAGTCTGTTTTTAACATATTTTAATTGGTATCTTTCAAGAATATTCTGTCCTAATTATATTGTTCAAATTATTCCACCCTGAATAAATTATTCATATTTATTAGTATTGAAAATATCCCCATCCTGATAAAGCATATTAAACAAAGGCCAGTTTGTTTTGCCAGATTGTGGGTTACGAAAGTTTAGGGTGAGACATCCCAGAGACATCATCTTAAATCCTAAGTCTAATTATTACACCTGTGTGTGGTGTGTGTGTATAATCATAGAATTAGAGTTCAGCCTCTGTACAACATAGACAAACTTTTAAAGTATACTTTTGCATATAGTTAATCGAATTGGCAAAACTTTGTGAAAATTTCAGAGGCACATAACTGTTCTGAGGTTTAGAAAAACACCTGATTTAGCAATAACAGTAGTTTTACATTGCAAAGTTTTCTGTGAGGATCTCTCAGTATGTCACAACCAAGCAAAGTTTGATTGAGATAAATGTTTTAGTTTGTTAAGATGGCTCTAGACCAGAGCTGCCCACACTTTTTCGGCATGTGAGCTACTTATAAAACGACCAAGTCAAAGTGATCTACCTACTATAAAATGCTATATATATAGCATTTTTAATATATATTAAAATACAAAGAACAATCATAGAAAAATATCAAAGGCTGCCCAGTAATTTGAGCCAGTGGGATTACTTTTGTGCAGGTGAGTCATGTCTGATTTTGCTGGGAAAGGAAAACCCAGAAAGGAGAGAGAGAGAGGGAGGGGCTATGTGGGGAAGCTGGAGATCTACCCACATCCCCTTTACGATCTACTGGTAGATCACGATCTATCTATTGGGCACCCCTGCTCTAGACTCTGTTCTTATTTAGTACAGTACTTCATTGTAAACCTATTTCTTGTCACCTAACATTGCTGAATCTCCATTTGCTTTGGATTTGTGTTCATTGATTGAGGAGTCCATTTAGGCCCTGATAAAATCAGGTCATTTGCAGCTGGCTTTGTATTGCTCAGTGGAATTGAGAAAAGTCTCCATTGCTGAAAAGTAAATGATTTACATTTGAGTTATAAAATAAAGTTGCTTAGAATCACCCTTGTTCTCTTTCAGATGTCTTTGTGGAAATTGGGATCTAAGTTTGTTCTACTCCAGCTCCACTCCTTTAATTTGGGATGTGTTAAACTACTTGTGCATGTTACCACAAGTTTCTGTAGATCATAATTTAGCAGAAACCTTGTTAGTATATTAGCCATGTTCAATATAATACTGATTTAGTGTAATTCAGTTTTGTTAGGTACACTGTGTGTTGAATGTGCAGCTAAATTCCATTTTCTTCCAATTAGAATAGATCCATTGAAATCCTGTCCTTTGTTAATAATTTTGATTCATTTCAGTGGAGCTACTCTTATTGGGATTAAATTGATTTAATCTACAGGTAATAACTACTATTTTGGGGAAATAGAATTTGATCACACATGTTATTTCTTTTGTAGCAAAATGTTTATTGGAGGCTTGAGCTGGGATACAAGCAAAAAAGACCTGACGGAGTATTTGTCGCGTTTTGGAGAAGTGGTGGATTGCACAATTAAAACGGATCCTGTCACAGGGAGATCAAGAGGGTTTGGGTTCGTGCTTTTCAAAGATGCTGCGAGTGTTGAGAAGGTATGTTAACAAACTGTATATGCCTGAAAGATGCATCTCCAAATTAATATGTGTATTTATCCCTTTTTCAAATGTTAAACTGATGTTGAATGTCTTTTTAGGTCTTGGAATTGAAAGAACACAAATTGGACGGCAAGTTGATAGATCCCAAAAGGGCAAAGGCTCTGAAAGGGAAAGAGCCACCTAAAAAGGTTTTTGTGGGTGGACTGAGTCCAGACACGTCAGAAGAACAAATAAAGGAATATTTTGGTGGTTTTGGAGAGGTATCATTGTTTATTAGTTTACCTTTGTCTAGCCTTAATTTTAGGGTGTGCTGTTTGGGGCATTGCACAACACGTTGGCTGGTTAAGTAGTTGCTAAGGACTGGAATACAGTGACTTGGCATTCTTTGAGTGACTTTGACCACTTTCTTGATATACCGTAGTTGATTGGGGGAGGAATATGAATCAGTGCAATTCTACTGTATATTAAAAAGTGTATTTTGGTTGGTTAGGGGGATCATTTTGGAAGAAAGTGGCAGTGGCTTGTACTTTTGACATGCAGTTCAAGGCATAATTTGTAAACGAACAAACAAGGAGCCATGGATGGTTGAAGCAGGAAGCTAGTGGAATGAAATTACAGAGCAGTTGTAATGAATAAGGGCAGAAAAGTTGAGGGAAAGGCAAAGGGGCAGGGTTTGATCATTGATGTGAATCAGAATATTCTGCCAATGTATTGTTGTGTTTTTCAGATTGAAAATATTGAACTACCCATGGACACAAAGACAAATGAAAGAAGGGGTTTCTGTTTCATCACATACTCAGATGAAGAACCAGTAAAGAAACTGTTGGAAAGCAGATACCATCAAATAGGCTCTGGCAAGGTACAGCTATTCTATGTAAAGCTTTTCACTCTTCTA
>JAIOUR010189208.1:0-10144 GCA_020711275.1 Calotes versicolor
TACTGCCGTCGACACTCCCACCAGCCAGTGGGCCCCACAGACTGGAAAAAACAAGGAATTTACTGAAAAATATTGACTGGGAAGAAAACCGCAAAAGACTGAAACCGCAGTTAGTGAACCGCAACTTTGCGGGGGCTTACTGTACCACAGTTCTGACATACAATCAAAAAAGGCACAAGATTTTAACTGTCTTTACTCCCCCGTTCCCCTTCAGCTACCGTAACTGTTGGTCAGTGAAGCGACTGCTTCTTTGTAGCTCCTTCGCCCCTTGGTTAGCTTTGGAGAGAGACTGACTAGTATTTTAGATTTAAAAAATATCCTCTCCTGCCAAAAGCAGATGGATTAACTGCTTTTGCATTAGTTCCTGTGGGAACTATGCCTATACATACAAACTCCACCTATGTTTCTATGGGGAACTATGCTTCTATGTTTCTATGGGGACCTATGAACGGAAAATCTGCTCATACGGATTAATATTGTTTCAAATTTTAATGCATTCCTATGGGAAATGGTGCTTCAACTTACAATCAACTCAAGTTAAGGGGATCATCCATGTACGAATTACGTTCGTAAGTAGAGGAATCACTATATTAACATGTGCACAAGATTTACCAAAAATCTCAACATGTAGCAGACTGCAACATGAAAATTACCTTTGTAGCACAATGGTTCAGCTTCTGTGCCACAACCCAAACTGTGCTCCACAGCCCTGCCTGGGTTCAATCCCAGGTAGCCTACTCATGGTTCACTCAGTCTCTCATGCTTCTGAGATCGGTAAAATAAACGGTGATACCTCAGGATACGAATGCCATGGCTTATGACAATTATGGGTTATGATGACCGAAGCGTTGCGAAGATATGCCTTGGGTTATGGGGGTGAAATTGTAATCTGAAACATCGTGCCACAAAGGTAATCTGGATGTTGCAGTCTACTACACATTAATATTTTTACAACCACTTCTGGGTTCCACACTGCGCATGCACAGAGCAAAACCCGGAAGTAATCCAGGTTTTTCCTATGAAATGCCTTGAGTTATGACTACCCTCGGGTCACAATTTAAATTCATAATCCAAGGTATTACTGTTAATCAGCTTGCTAGAGGGGCAGGCAATGTGTACCATGCATAATTAGATTTTACACCGCCCAGAGAGTGCTTTAAGCAGTATGGGTCGGTATATAGGCAGCACACTTTGCTTTGCATTTAGTGTCCTTCAAGAAACCAAACAAAGTCCATACAACCCATATGCAATTTTTCACATTCCATCACCAACAGTGAACAGGACTCCCTCTGTTTTCACATTTGCAGAGAAGCAAAACATCAGACATTTGCATACAATGAAATTAAAATATAAATATAATGACCCTCTTCTCTTAAGTAATCTGAAATAGGAGAGAAAGGGTGATTCATTCACTTTGCACAATGTTCTGAAGTTGCACAAGAGATATTTGTCCAAAAACATCTGGAAACCCAAGGTTGGGAACCACTGTTCTAAAGAAATTGGTTTGTCCTGGTACTCAACTATCCTGATGTATAACCTGTATTGTAGACAAGAAGCTACTGTATGGAGAGAACATGATGAAATAGGATGGTTCACACAAGCAAGGTGTCAGACAAGTTCTTCATATAGGTGTAATGCTTCATGCATTACACCTATATGAAGAACTATAAACTGGTGGAAGAAACATCAACAATTTAAGATGAGAAGATGAAACCATATTACTGGTAGAAAACGGCAATGGCTAGAAATGACTTTGTTCTGATTAAAGTGAAAAGGGGAAGTGCCAAACCAGGACTGCAGTTCAACATTAAGACAATAAAAATCATGACTACAGACAAGTTTAATGTTGGCTAGATGAAGAAATTGACATTATTAAAGATTTTTGTGTTCCTAATTTGAAACACCAGGCCAAATGGAGGCAGCAGTCAAGTAATCAGAAGAAGACTGAGAAAAGCAGTAAAGAAGGAACTACATATCACTGCCTCAGTTTCAACCACTGGAAACAGAATCAAAGATAATCTACACTATTGCATTTATTATCATCTGTATATATAAAAAGAGAAGTACTGACTAACTCACTCACTGATTATCAACGTCCAGAAAGCCTGGACCTAGAAAGCTGGAATTTTCAACGGAGCTTACCTTAATGAAATAAAGATCCATTAAGAAAGGATTTTTGACAATCCCATGGAAAAGGGAATAAATAGGGTTTTCAAATATTTCTCCACAGAACCCAGTGGCAGTTAGAACTTGGGAAGGGCCTCGGTCAGAGACCCAGGTGAGAGGGATTCAGGCCAACAAAGCATTCCTGGCCTGCTATCAGCAGGGCTGAGAACAGAGCCTCACTCAGAGATACAGGTGGGAAGAATATTTTCCCTTAGAACCCACTGGCAGTTAGAAGGCATCAGCAAACTAACATCAATGAAAGGGCCTCGATCTGATAAACAGGTGGCAGGGATTCAGTGTGAGCGAGGTTACTGTGCCCTAATACAGTGTTTTTCAACCACTGTGCCGTGGCACACTAGTGTGCCATGGTAAAAATTCCAATTTCATCCATAACATGCGGCTTCGGCTCACAAATAGAACAATCATTAGATTCTCTGAAATAATAAAGTAATTATAAAATAATTTCTTTGTGTTTATTTGATTCCTATTCAAGAGAATTACTTGATATATAGTCAATATACCATAGGAACAAGAATTAAATTTTTAACATTTTCTAATGGTGGTGTGCCACGTGATTTTTTTCATGAAAAAAGTGTACCTTTGCACAAAAAGGTTGAAAAACACTGCCCTAATAGAACACTTCTAGAGCACTGTGCATTGGAAACTGGAGAGGCAGCAGGCCCAAGAAAAACTGTCAATGTAAGTGTGGGCTCTCTATTATGACACGGAGAGGAGGCCCATATTTTCAACTGTAGGGCAGCCATTAGCCCAAAGTACTCATCCCCACCCTGGCTTAAAGTCATTTAGTTGCATACTGGGACATAAACCACTTACCTTGCTTATTTTGAAGTTTATCTCCTCAACTAGCCCCCACTATTGTGCACTACATAATATTTATTTGGGTTAAGGGTTCCCCTCCCATCTCTTTAAACACTTTGGATGTGAGGCTGAGGGTGCACACTTCAGATGGCCTGGCCTGTATTTCTTTAAACTTGTGTACAGTTAAACGGACACAAACCCTTCAAAATACATTTTAAATACTGCTTCTACATTACTACCCATGTTGATGTACATCTTTTAAACCAATAATACTTATTATTTAATCAGAATGGTGTGGGTTAAAGCAGATATTTCAGATTAACTTTAAAGTCAACAATATAGCAGCAGGGCCAAAAACAAATAAGGTGAGTATGGGATCTCTTTTTAGGCATGGGGAGTGGGAAGAAGCCCACAGTACCCACACCCACCCTGCCTTAAAGCATTTTCTTTGCATATGGCCTAAGATAAATTACTTGCATATTGTATATAAAGAGGTACCATAATTATCAAGTGCAACTAAACATAGTTTGAACCACTTTTGATTTAATATCTAAGTAATTCTACACACATTTTTGAATAGTAGAATAGGTGACGTTCAAGTTAAAAAAAAAACTGAAGTCACATGCAACACCTATAATTTTCAAAAACCTAAATTCTAAACTCCAACATCATTGATAAGAGAAGCTCATATAGATAAAAGCAATCATGAAACCAACATCTGTGCAAGCTCAGCTGCGGGTAACAACTAGTTACACATAGATGGCAAATCTGGAATGGGGGGAGGTAGCCAAAAGGCGGGAAACTGATTGAAATACGGTGCTGAAAGAGAGAATTGTGGATACCCAGATTGCCAGAAAGACAAGCAAGTGGCTTCTAGATCAAATCAAGCTCAAACACTTTCTAGATGAAATGGAGGATGCTGTACTTTGGGGCAAATCATTAGAATATAAGACTAACTGGAAAAGACAATAATGCTGGGAAGAGTTGAAGGAGAAGGAAAAGAGGAAGATCAAATCTGAGATGGATTGACTCCATAAAGAAAGTCACAGCCTTGAGTTTGGAAGAGCTATGCTAGGATGTTAATGACAAAGGCCTTTTGGATGTCTATTGTTCACAGTTTTGCCTTAAGTAGGAAGCAATCTGACAGCATGTAACAACACTACCAATTACTATACTCCTACACAGCAGCAGATATTCTAATGTCTCCCAGGTAGGCCAACAATACTGGTTCTTCCCAGGCTGGGGATGAGAAGAAAGCAAGAGTTGTACCTATAGAAGGCAATATCTGTACTTTGTGTTGGGCATAGCTTGGATTCAGGGAAGTGTTATGTATGCTCTGTTTCAGGTAATAAAATGTTGATAGAACTGGGAAGATTTAGGCAATTACTATTAAAGTAAGCCCCAAATTTGTGGAACCCTACAAAAACATATACTATCCAACTTTATATACTGGACAATCCCCGTGACTAAAAACACAAGAATAATCAGTAAAAAGAAACACCAAGCAAAAGAATTGTCCTATTAAACTTATGAAATGAAACACACACCCCAGGTAGCCCTCATCACCCTGTTCCTCCTTTAAAAGAAAATCAGCCCATACTGCTCTTCACAGTGATGGGACTGAAGTCATTTTACTCTCCTGAATGATGGCCAATCAGACATCAGTCTACGCATGTAGAGTGTAAAACGACACTACAGAATCTATTTCCCAGTTCAAACTTCAGCCCCATCGCCATTCAGAGCGTTATCGGAATGGCTGATTTTCTTTTAGAGGAAGAACGGGGTGATGAGGACCAGCTGGGGATGGGGCAGGCTTTGTTTCATAAGTCACCCCACTGACGAAACAAAATGCCCATCTCTACTTGGATTCTACAGCCTATTCTGTGGTACAAAAAAGACGTCAGACTCTTGATGGTTAGGCTAATTTCAGGCCATTTTCATTTTTTCTAAAGATCTTCCAGTCTTCCTTTGATTAGTAACTTTAAAGTCATCAGGCAGATGCAAGAGCCAACCAAAGTTCTCTGCCCAAAATATACCATACTTTCTGAATCCATTTTAATTTGTTTTTAGACTACACAGGGGACAATTATAGCATTAACCTGTTAACCAACATTAGCTGACAGGGACAATTTCACATTGCTAATCTAGCAAAACCTTTAACTGACATACCGGAAGCATTTTTTGTAAATAACATAAAGACACTAAACCAGAAGCATTAATATGATTACAGTACATTTATATTCAGGCACAGAATCTCATAACAGTCTTAAGGCAATGCCTACTCAGTGTCTGGATGCCAAAACAGGGTGTTTCCATAAAGATTCAGTACTGTAATCTGAGTCAACATCTGTACCAAGCAGTTAAGTGGATCACTGAAAGTTTGGGATTGTACTGTCATCAACATGCTGATAAAGCTGGCTCTCTCAATCAGCCATTTCAAGGCCATGGTTCAGCGTGGATGATGCTTAATAGAGAAGCTGAAGACAGTTGAGTTGATGGGCTAATCTAATACAGAAAAGTCAACAATTACATCTATGGAACTCTATCGGTCAGGCAAAGAGTTAAAATCTTGCTCAATTCAACTTGTTAACTGGATTTAAAAACAAAAAGAACAGATGGTACATAAGTGTGCCGAACGTAGCATTAATTACATTTGAATGGAGAGAACCAAGGCCTTGAAATGGCTGATTGAGAGAGGCTTTAGCACATTTTAGTTTGGGTTCTGTAACCTTGAGGCTTGACTACTGTAATAGCTGCTGTAGGTGAGGCAGCTATTGAAAACTTGATTCTGGTAAGACAGAGGTGCTCCTGATCATTTAAAGTGTCAAGGGATAGAAATTCAACCTATGCTGGATGGTGTTACATACTGCATGAATAATCAGGTTTGCAGCATCGGTGTGCTCCTGGATTCAGTCCTGATCCTTAATAACACTTTGGTAGTGGCAAGGAGTGTTCCTCCTTCGCTAAAGCAAATGTGTCTGATCCATGACTTAGTCTTATCCCATCTAGGTTAGAGCAACATGCTCTATATGAGTTTTCAGAAATGTCAACTCGTTCAAAGTGCTAAAGTCAGAGTGCTCTCTACAGGCTGATAAAGGAAGGATTTAACTCTGCTGCTGTCTTCACTGAGTACCTGTCCATTTTCAGGCCCAATTCAAGGCACTGGTTATGACATACAAAGGCCTATCTGAGCTAAGATATATGAAGGACCATTCTCTTCATCCCACCAGCTTCACAGACATGTTTGGTGTGAATCCAAGATGTGACATTTAAGTGCTCCTCCTTGATTATGGAATACCTTCTCATGTCATGTTGGCTCCCTACCTCCCTTCGGATGAGAAAAAACTGCCTTTTTAGGGAATTTTAACAAATGAACATAAGTTTTAGGGTAAGGTGCAATATATTTTTGCTTATCTTATGAGTCTTTCTTTTTCTAAGTGCTCTAAAGAGTGGAAGGTTTTGCATTTTTAAAATATTGTTATACATATAACTCTTAAACTCTAATATATTTTTGTATTTCTATTTATGAGCCACCTTGTGTTCCTATATAGCAGGGCTGGCTAACCTGTGGCTCTCCAGATGTTTTGGGCAGCAACTCCCAGAAGCCCTCTCCAGCAGAGCTAGTGGAGAAGGCTTCTGGGAGTTTGAGTCCTAAACATCTGGAGAGCCACAGGTTCGCCACCCCTGCTATATAGGGTGAACTCTGCCACAGAAATAACATACATGAATAAAATTTGATTCTGCTTGATCCACAAACCCTTGTTATCTCACAAATTCACATTTGCTTCCCATACAAACATGCTGAAGCCTATTTTATGTCTTTAGCCAAAATATTTATTTGAATATTTCATATTCTTGCTTCCAGGCCTTCTAATTTATGTGCTTCTTACGGTAAACCTTACTAAAGCTCTGTGGGATGTCTCTCATAAACCTATTCAGTATACAGAAATGTATTAATTTTGCTGTTAATATAGTGCCAAAACCAGCGGTTAGGTTATTTTCTGTCATTACAATTACAGCCAAAAATTAATTCACTACCTTTTTGCAGGCTTCAGAAAAGTTAACTGCCATCTAATTTTTTAAAAATACGTACATCTCACTTGATTCTTCCCTTCTACATGTGATTAATTTATTTTAATGTTAAGTCTTTGGAATAAGAACATAAGAACAGCCTTGCTGGAGCAGGCCATAGCCCATCGAGTCCAGCATTCTGTTTCACACAGTGGCTCAGCATCTGTTTCAGGTATTCCCAAGCAGATATCTTCACCCGCTTGTGATAGCACTGCAGATAGCACTGGGAGATATCCTACCTATCCCTCCAACCCAGTAAGATAAGAATGATGTCTGCCATCATTCATTCACTTACATCAGGCATGTCCAAAGTCCGGCCTGGGGGTCAATTGTGGCCAGTTTTCAAATTCTGAGTGGCCTGCGGCCTCTTCTATCCACTGGCTCAGCCTGTCACTCATCCCAATGATAATTGGGGTTTATTTTCCCCTCAGAAAAAAAGGAGGGAGAGGAGAGAGCCAAGAGATTCGAACATTTGCTAAGAAAATGCTGGAGTTGTTTGGTTCGACATACCTGTGCAAGAAAACATTGGTTGACATTCTCAAAAACTACTGTTTTTGAGCCAGACCTGGCCTATACAATGCGGTCGAGATCTCAGTATAACCCTTCACATTAGTTTAGCTATTCTTTTGCATTTAATATTATCAGTTCAAAGGTTGTCAGGCTGAATGGTCGGCCCCCAGACATTTTCACCTCACCAAATCTGGCCCACCTTGCAAAAAGTTTGGAAACCCCTAACTTACCTAACAGAGAGAAAGACAACATCTCTTAAGTATCAGCTCTAAAAAGTAAGGTTACTGAATTCTAAACTTAGCGTTTCCACTTCACTGACCACTACAGAAAGTGATTTTTGCAAGCCAACATCCTTGTAGATGAAGACTTAGCTGCATATTTACTGAGAACAAGTATTGCAAATTTTCCAAGTACCCAATACATAGATCTGCAGTTGAATTAGCATTCTGAACGAGTTGTAAGTAAAGTGTTCTTAACTTATAAGCAATGATGTGGCCTTTCGATTTGTTATTGTAACAGAAAAACCCTACACATTGTTTGTTCATAACCGTGTAGTACCGGTTCCGGTTCCGGGTGGGAGAGCAGCGGTTGCATTGAGCTCCGTTCCTTTATCTAAATTAGTTTTAAATGTTATAGTGTAGTACTTTACAGTTTCTCAAGGACAGGTTACACAGCTCGTCCTACTGTACAAACAATTAAATAACCCATAGAAAGACAAGATCTGCAGTTCTTTTCCTTCACTGAACTTCGACTATTACCAGTCTGCGCTTAAATGGAGTTTACATGCGGCATCTCCCACATACCTGCAGCTGGCGGAAGTACCTGTCACTTCCACTGGTCTACAGGCCTCCGCCGTTTTAACTATCAGAAGTTACCAATCCTTTTTGTCTACTACTTCAACTGTTCCGCTGTTTTCCAACATCCCTCAAACCCTTTACATGCTGACAGAGATATCGAGGGCCGTTCCTATGCTCTACTAAGCAGGGCACCGGCAGCAGCTGCTAGGGCCGTTCCTCCCTGTTGTGTTGGCAAGTCATGGCAATAGAACAGGTACCTTCCTACCAAGCATGGCTCGGTCCCAGAGCACGAAGATGAGCGCGGCGATGAGCATTTAGGGCACATGGACTCAGAGTTGTCCTCCGAGGCTGCCTACCAACGAACGGTAGCCCAGTACTGCCCACCCGCCGCCGCTGCCAATATGCTGCATGGCGAATGAAAGGCCCCCAACTGCCCGCCTGTCAGGTCCGAACCAAGGCAAGCCCCGGCTCCCAAAGCCTCCTCCTGCCCACCCGCGCACAGCACACATGCCAGCAACCCTCGCCATAGCGTCCACAACCTTCCACGCGCCGGCTCCGCTTCCTCTCCCCGACCTCCCGGACGCTCTCCGGGGCAGGAGACCTAGGCGAGGCCGGTGCTCGGCGAGAGGCCTAGGCGAGTTCTCGGCCAAGGGCGGCGACCGCGGGACAGACACCGGCCGGGACAAGCGAGCGGGACCGCCAGGCAAGGGTCGCGCCTGAAAGGGAAGCTGCGAAGCACACGCGCTTCGGTTTTTTTACCTGAGGTCGCGGACGTAGAGTCTCTCGGATCCCAAGGCCTATCCTCAGCGCGAACAACACAAGATGGCTGCCGCGCCGCCACGCAAGGTCATGTGATCCCAAGGCCGTGGCTCCGCCCCCTTTGCTCCCAGCTGGCGACGGGGAGCGAACAGGCTGATGGTGGAGGCGAGAGAAGAAGTTGGGAGCCCGAGGAGAGAGGCGCTCGCCGCCGCCGCCGCCGCCGCCGCCGCCGCGCCGAAGGGGAAAGGGCCAGGCGGCGCGTGAATTACCACAGCGGAGGGGGTTGCTCTCTTGGCCTCACCCGCGCTTGGCCCGTAGGCAGGCGAGCGGGGAGGGGACGGTCCGCGGCGAACCGCCCAGAAGCATCCGCCGAGGAGAGAAGGGAACCGACCCTTGCTCTCCGCTTCTCTTGCTCATATAGAGTTGAATGCAGTGGTCTTCACTGTCGAGGAGAAAACCTGTTGCAAGAGGTACCTCGACTTACAACCGGGTCGACGGACAATCATTTCGAGTTACAACCAGCAACGGCTGAAGAAACGTCCCTAAACGTACAAATTCAGTTTTGACATACAGCCAAAAGAGGCACATTTTAATTGATTCACTTTTTCTTCTTCTTCAGCTAACTGTTGGCCAGCGAAGAGGCTGCTTCTCTCTAACCCCTTTGCCTCCATGGTTAGCTTTGGAGAGACAGGTATTTTAAAAGAAAGAGAGAGAGAGAGAGAGAGAGAGAGAGAGAGAGAGAGAGATTAACTGCTTTTGCATTAGTTTCTGTGGAGAACTATGCCTATACAGTGGTACTCTACGTACAAACTTAATTGGTACATGGATGATGATCTTAATGATCTTAATTCGAGTTGGTTGTAAGTCAAAGCACCATTTCCCCTAGGAATGCATTGAAACATGCATTGAGTCGTACAAACAGTTTTTCTGGTCATAGGTAGAGGCGTCTTTCCCCATAGATGCAGGGGCGTAACGGGGGGGCAAAGGGGGACAGTTGCCCCAGGCGCAGGACTCAAGGGGCG
>JAIOUR010190317.1:0-10125 GCA_020711275.1 Calotes versicolor
GGTACAATGATTATTTTCCCTCCAATATAAGAGATGGAGTCCAATAAGAGTAGTCAAAAACAACCAAGGGATGCAAAAGCACACTATCCACCTGGCCTTCCAGAAGGCCAGGAATAGCCTGGCGAGGCATAGGCATTTCTCTACTTTAGATTCTGCCTCCTTCATGCCACTGGATTTCAATGTTTCATTTACAAAAATATAAGCCTTTCATTTTAAACGCTTGCATTTGTAAATATGACCGAAATTAGTCACATTCCTTGTCACAAGGCTCTTAAAAGCAGTTATTTATAGGAAAGCTCATATGCTTCAAGTATCACACTTAAGGTGAAGCAGAAGTTGACTATAAATGGAAAAGAATAATTAATAAACTGTGAGGATTAAACCACTCCATTTTGGGCTCCACTAACAGATACACTGGAGTCTTATTCTTATCTTCTCTATATAAAAAGGTTTGCCCATCTTGTCATTGGAATGAGGTAACATCACTCAATACACCCAAACAGGCATACAAATGCAAATCACAGTTCAGCCAATCAGGCATACATATGCAAATACAGGCTGTCACACAGGGGCATTGCCATGGAACAGGAAGCGGAAGCCAAGATGTCTCTTCTTTCGGCCTTTCTAAATGCTGCCCAAAGGAGGCTCTTCTGGACACCCTCCCCTCCTAAAGGCTGAGTGCCATGCTATGCCTGCTCTCAAGATGGGCTAAACTCCTAGTTTTAAATAACTTTTACTTAAAAACCATTCAACCTAGTATGAACATCTTTAAACAGTTCAGCTTTCTCCTTTCCTATCCAGTGATATGAGGAAGAGGTTTATGGGCTTAATTTCAGAAATATTCAACTTCCCCAAATCTTGAGTTATTCCCCATTTGGGATTCAGCATCTTATCAGACTCTCCAGACTTTTGGAAGTGCTCTGTCTACTTTCTATGGGAGAGGGCATAACACTCAGGCAGATACTGTTGTCTTACTGCCTCCTTTCTCACATAGGTTTCAAGCAACTGTCATGTAGTGTTTTCAACTAGTGTTTGCAAAAAGGAGAAGTGAAAAGGAGGAATAAAAAGAATCCTCTGGATCTGCAAGGTTACATGCAGTCTTCTCAGAATTCCTTTTGAGTAGAAATCCAGTATGGTGTAGTGAATAGAACGACGGACCAAAACTCTGAAAAACTGAGTTCAAATTCCTGTTTAGCCATGAAAACTAGTGACATGGAACTGGTAAAAGTACTTCTTAAATATCTCACCTTGAAAACCTTGCTAGGGCTTTCTACAAATTGGTTCTGACATGATGGCTTATAACTACAACAGAAATGATATGACTTGTGGTATGGACAAATTTTCTCACATCTTAAAATATGATACTGTGTGTGTCTGTCTACAATGGAAAAATCCCCAGTATTGTGTTGCCCTCCAAAGAAAAGAGAATTTTCAAAGGGGGTGGTATATATTCATGATCCTAGCATATACAGTATATCTTCTACATCTAGAACCCTTGATTTTGATTATATGCTTTATTATGCAGTATGTAATCTGCATAAATATTCTTATGGTTTTAAAACACTTGATTTTAATCTCAAAAGGTCCTCGCTTACAGAACAGAATAATTAAAAATAACTCTGATGTTTAATTTATTAATTTCCCCCAGAAAGCCAGGACCAATTTGCAGAAATAATTTATCTCTTGGGTTATAGTCAGTTTTTATGCTAACTGCTACTGGAGAGGGTTTTTTTAAAATTTATCATTGATTACAACACTGGGTTGTTATAGAAGAACGAGTTGAAATCCTGTTACTTAATATAATAAGTCATGCTAAAGTAGACCCAGTGAATAAGTAGGGATTTGCTGAGTCAACTCCTCTGTAAATCTCAGAATTCATTTATAAAAATATAAGAATTTCATTTGAAATAAAGTTTTATTTACAAGTCTTAATCACATTCATATCCATAGGGTATTTGGAAGCAATTATTTACCTAGATCAGGGGCCTGCAACCTGCTGCTCTGGAGCCACATGTGGCTCTTTCATCCCTTTGCTGTGGCTCCCTGTTGCTCAAAACATGCATCAGAAGGAGCTGGCTGCAAGGGGATGCAGGGCCCAAGGGAAGCGCGCCATGGGCCCTGGTCTGGGCCAGCTTATGGGTGAGTAGGCTGGCCCTGGGTGAAAGCAGAAAAGCCACATGGGCACAGAAGCTTGCCAGCCCAGAAGCAGGGAACTTGGTCACCGGCAGCAGAGACCAGCAGAGACGAGGGCACTAGCAGTTTTGTGGCTCCTTGTGTTTCCTTCTCTGTGGGAAACAGGTTCAAATGGCTAAGGTTGCTGACCCCTGACCTAGATATATGAACTAGATATATTTTATTGTGTACACACATACACATGCATTTCCCAAAAATTAGATTAAAAATGATTGAATTTGCATTAAGGTTTTGAACAATTGCCCACATTGATACATTTAGCAACTTGCCTATAAAAAGCAGGGAGTACTGAATGTATCTTTTGGAAATAAATGTAGCACACAAAATTGGAACACAGAATCAACTATACTAGGATCAATGATACCAGGATCATCTGCTTTGATACAAAACGTTATAGCTACAAGAAGCCTATCAGAGACCAAACATCAGAACTAAGTTACATGCTATCATAACTATCTGTAACCACTAGTCTATTCTGAAGGTTCTGCTGAATTATTGCCATACTTCTTTTCCTTATTCTTTCCAGTATACTGTACTCCATGACTAGAATAGTGATCCTCTTTTCTAACATTCCCAATAGGATTCTATTTAATTTTAAGTTGTCCAACTACCAAAAATGTCATATTCAAGTATTACGGAATGTGCTTTTGTATAAATGACATCAACAATTTACATTCTTTTAATAGTCACCTTTTAAAAAAATACATTTTGAAGTATAAATGCAAATATATGGAACACAACGTTTTAATATAGGGTGCTAGTTATGATATATTGCCTCTAGTAGTACAATTCCACTGTAAATATATTCAGAGAAAGATATTCAGGAACATTACTGGTTTTATTATTCCATTTAGACTTCCAATTATTACACTCCATAACTGGTGGCAATTAGATGGGGCATGCAATTATTGTGCCTTTAAAGGGAAAATGCTAAGTTATTACAACATACACGAATTGTCAAACATTTTAGTTAATAAGACCTTGAGCATTCTTGTCAAAAACATCATCTCTGCCATCTGCCACCATATTAAATGTTAAAGTCTTAAGATGGAGTGCAAGTTGACAGTGGAACTGTGCCAAAATTCTAGTAATACATAGTCACTTAGAAGCCAGCTTTGCATCTCAACTCCAACAAGAAACATATACAATGACAGCACCAAGGATTGAGTTTCAGTACAGCATTAATATGATTTGCTTTTCAGGTTTGCTTTTTATATACAGCAAGATGTCAGCTAGTTTAAACAAAGTAGGTTGCTGGTTTCCATCTTTGGGAAAGACACTGTCTTATTTTTATGTTACAAAGTCTAGCAAAATTAAATAAATAAATAAATAAATAAATAAATAAATAAATAAATAAATAAATAAACATCATCATCATCATCAACAACAATAGTGTGCTGTTAAGTCAATTCAGTCTTGTGGCAAGCCCTGTCAGGGTTTTCTAGGTGTAGAGTACTCAGAGGTGGCTTGCCATTCCTCTTATCTTGAGGCACCCTGGGAATGTGCAGCTTGCCCAAGGTCATACAGGCTTCTTATAGAGTAAGCTAGCTCCTAGATGGGCGGTATATAAATGAAATAAATAAAATTATAGCCACAGGAGGAACTATGGGGAAACTGATGGAAGACAGTTCAAGCTGTAATTTGTCATCATGCTGATGATTTTTGAGTTTCGCCTATATGTACAATCCTTGTTTTACTGAGTGCATGTAATATTCCAATTATGAGTTTATGGATTTTGGGTTTTCCTGACCTTTAAGTCCTAATCATCAGAATTATGATGAATCACTTGCATATGGTTATCTTACAAAGAGACAATTAGTGACCTAGAGACCCATGTGCCTTATTATTTACATGTGAATTAATGCCATTTAAATAGTCAGTGAGCAACAACAAGCCAGAGCTATCTGTTTTACAATTAGTATGTAATTGGTTCCAAAATTTTCACCTCCCTCCTTTTAGCTAATGAGCATCAGTGTTACCCTCTCTTTTCAGTGGAGAAAACAATGCCTCATAGTACTAGTTCTCATTAGAACAAGGAAAACTTTCCATATGGCCGATCAATATGCCTGCTTATATGGCATCCTTCCATGCATTTGGTGTCACTACTTATGCCAAGAAAACTGGCAAAGAAATCACAAATAAAGGATGACAAATGAAGCCAAGAAAGCAAATGTCAAGTTTATAAAACTACTAGTTTATCTGGGAATTTGTTTGTAGAGTTGCAGAATTATTTAAAAAGAAAAACATTATTCAGAGAAAGCTTTACAGAGCAGAGTAGTCAATAGATTTCTCAATGCAAGAATCAAGGTTCACACAAAATATCCAAATAACTCTCGGAAAAAAATCTGCATGGGAACCCATGACCATAAAAATGGCATGATAAAGACTTATGGCACACTTCTTTCTACAATGTCTGCCCCACATTCAAATTAATTACAAAAAATAAAACAATCTACCAGTAATTATACCATTGCAACATTTAAGCAAAATATAAAGAGAGTAGCTTTGCTTCAATCCTCCTATTCATATTTGTAATTCTGGTATGACGTGAAATAACAAAAAACTGCAGCCTATAGTAACACATCAGCCTGTGTAAAGCATATTTTACTAAATTACTGGAATAACCTACAAGGAAACGTTTACCAAATAAGCAGATGTGAGAAAGGAATATCCAGATTAGCAGATTGACAAGGTTAAGATTCCAACAGTCTATATATTCTCTTATTAACAATATTTCAAAAAAAATTCTGCTCAATATAAATTTGCTACATTCACCACTGCTGAAAACCAAAAGTTGTATGGAATAATTCTGATTACATGAAAAAATAGCCCTAAACAAAGGTGGAATAAGACTAAGTTTCCTTGAGAAAAGATTCCACAAAGAAGATGTTGGTTTGTTATACTGATGCAAGTACAGTATAGTGGTATAAACTGCAGCTGGAAATTTCTACTAGTTAATAAATTGTCACTTCTGTCCCTATAGAACCCACCCACCCACCCACCCAGTCTCATGGGTTCATTCACCTAGCTTCTCAGGGTGATAGGATATGCAATAAGATTATCTAGATTATGAAATACTTTCAAAATAAGAATCAAGTGTATGCATTATTTCAGATATACAATTATAAAAAGAAAGACATAAGCAGACAAAATGGAATTTTATAGAAATTCAGATGATTCATGCATTCAAAGCTTGGATGAATGTCCATATGTTACAAAGGTCAAAGATTTTTGTTATGCAATTTTAATACTATTGTATTTCTTAGTCTGGTTCCTTATAATGAAGAGCTACACCAACTAAAGCTGGGATTAAATGTTTACAGAACATTGGCATTTGAATCAAGTTATCAAAATCCTTTTGTTGCTGGAACAAGCTGAATACATAAACATCTCCCCCCCTTTCAAGCACACAAAATGTTACTTTTTTGGAAATAACCTTATGACCTTAATGCTTCAAGTGATAGTAGGTCTTGTAAGTGACAAATTTTTATGAATATTAAATATAGACCAGAGCTGACCTGTCATGAATGTCTAACATTATACTGAAGTACTTCATTTCCATGCTCCTTTATCTTACCATTTGCACTGTATACCAATATACTGTATATGCACCTACTGAGGATAGCCCTTCAACCAACCAATGAAATATGCTATCTTTGTGGTTATAACAGGTCTCTTTGTTGCCATTTCTCATCAATGTGAATGAAGCCTCTGGGCCAGTAAGTGAGAGAGAACCTATTTTTATGAGAACAATCCTAAACACAAGAAAGTAATGGTATGACTTAGTTAAAAAAATCTGTTAAAAAATCTGTTAAAAAATCTGTTAAAATATCCACCTTCCTAAGTATAGGCATAATCCAACTCATTTTGGAGTTGGATTTTTCCCAGACAGCCAATTACTTTACAAAATAACAAAGCAATCTGTGTTGTTTATATACTGCCCCATAACACTTAAAGCAATATCTGGGCACTTTACAATTTAATTATGAAGGGTACACATTCCCCCTTTGCGCCATCCAATAAGCCAGGAACACTTCTGATGGATAGAAAGCTGAGTCAGTCTTGAGCCAGCTACCTGAATCTGTCTGGATCACACTCAGGTTGTGAATAGCATCTTGGCTAAAGTATTTCAGTTTGCTTCATTGGAGCAAGTCACCAAAAATAGGGAAGGGGATGATGTAAGTCAACAGGCACTGAACCCAAAAGAGCTTTCAAGGAATTAGACATTAATGATGTCACAGCTTAATAGGCAGCTCATAGTTTACGATGGGAAAGGCACTTCACACCAAATTTGGGGTTTGGGAGGTTGAGGGAAGGAAAGCTTCACTTCAGATCACAAATTGTCCTGCTTCGGCTTAATGTGCTAAATCCACAAACCCATAGTCATACCTGTTCAGACTGATTGCTCACTCAATCACTTACTTTAGAAGAGCAGTGAAAATAGTGTGATCTTCCAAACATTGTTGGGCTGAATCTCCTGTCATTGCTCACCACTGACTATGCTCACCATTGACTAGGGCCAATGAGAGATGGAATACAATAACATGTGGAGAGCCTCATTTTGCTCACATCTGCCTCATTTATTCTTTTTTCTCTACTCAGCCAATTCCCACCATCCACTGAGAGTCCTGTGAGTAAGTACCCAGGTAGCGCTCAGGTGTAGGCACTATTTGAGTAAGCATTATTACCTGGGATATTTCCACTTCACTCTTGTGGGAAACACTGTGATGAAAATCACATCAACAAATAAATATGACCTTCAGGATAATGGCAGTAGTTACTATTTTTAACCCAGACAGAATATGAAGGCAAAGTTATCAAAAGTGTTTTATCAATTATCTAATCATCAGCTGAGTGGCATTGCTCATTTAAGAAATACCAGCTGATGCAAATCAGCTAAATGTCCCACTTAAGCAGGGGTAGGAAAACTTTGGCTCTACATGTATTGTAGAGTAGACTATAAGTCCCAGAAATGCTTGCCAGCACAGCTAGTGGTGAAGGCTTCTGGGAGTTGCAGTCCAAGGCATCTGGAGAACCAAATACTGCCTACCCCTGTACTAAAGTAATAGACATTCTACAGCTCTAACTCATCCTAGAGTAATGTGGCCAACAATATATCACACTCACACACAAATCTAAAATCACTAATAAATGAAGGCCTCAGAGGAATAATTGAAGGCCACTTTTAGGAATACTGGCCAAATTTCTGTTGGTTAGTTATACTGATGAAAGCAGAGTGGTGTAAACTGCAGTTGCACATTTCTCCTAGTTAATTAGTTGCCATTTATGTCCCTTGCCATGGAACAGCTCACATGACTAACATAGGATGGATGGTACAAGCAATGGCTTGTTAACTAGTGATGATTTGTTTCCATTGACATCACTGCACTGATACAGCATCAAACTGAAAACATAGATAATAGCAATCCAGCCTTTTGGGCAACTTTTATGCTTCTGCAGATCATTTCAGAAACTCAAGGAATTGAAACAAAAGTCAACCATGGCATTTCTGTGAAGCACTGTTATGGGTACCCTGACAGATCTGAACATTACTTTGGATCATAAAATATAGTTCCTTTTATTCGAGCAGCCATGCTGGGTTTTCAAAGTACCTGAGATGTTCAAGTCTTGGAGAACAGAAGGATTAAATGTGCAGGGTTTTGTTCTCTGTTAAGTATGTGAATCCTAAATACAATTGTCTATGGAAGAATCTTGCAATATCTAAAAACTGATATAGAATTTACCTAATAACTGAAATTTTAATGCTGTATCCCTACATGATGCCCATTCCGGTACTGTTCAGTGATGCTGAAAGCATCTCTCTCTAGCTATCTGTATCTGTTGTATTCTCTAACTATGGTGGAAATATTGGGAAAAAAACCCTATTTAACAGAAATTCTACAGTTCTCTGAGGAGGTTCTGAAATGTCAACCTATACACTTCCAGTACCAAAGATAAGAACATATGTTTGTGTTTGGTTTTACTTCATGCATCAAACTTGGCTTTTGCCTTTCATTTTTCTTTACTTGGATGAGTGAAGGGCGTTTACTGCTCTGTCTGAGTTGATGAACTATCCTGGGCCATCTCTAACTTGCTGACAAATGGAAACAATCCCAGATGCTTTAGGAACATGGAGGAATCCACATTTTTAATCACAAAAGGTTCTAGCTCTTATGTGCTCTGTTGACCTAATAAGCACTCAAATTAACTACGTATGTGGAAATATTAATAATACAAGGAAGCAGCAGTAGCAGCAGTAGTAGTAGTATCGTGGTGGTAGTCTCATGGCACTTCATAAAACACTCCAAGACTGTTGGAACAGATTAATAAGCCAGTGCTGCAGTTGTATGCTGACCATACTGTGTTACCAAAGCATGTGAGAGCTCCAAGACATGCTTTGCCCGTTGCCATCCCTCAAGGAATTTCCACAGCCAAGCATTGTAACTTGGCTCCCTGTGTCCTCCTCCAACTCTGCAATTACTGCATCACGCTGGCTACTTGCTGGCTAGCTCAACGCGAGAAAGATCCCCATTTCTGAGCCCAGGCAAGGAAGAAGTGACATCACCTGTCAATGCCACAAAGAAATACCTGCCTGCAAGCCTCTCAACTGCGCAAAGCGCCCGTGATGGCTGCTTAATAATATGGTAAATCCCATGCAGGCCGACCTGAAGGAAAGCCCCACTGACCAGCTCGGCGGGGCTTGCTTCCGAGTAGACCATATAGACCACCCACCCCCTCTTCCCCCGGTGCGCGGTCCTTCCTTACCATCGGCCAGCTCGTCCAGGCTGGAGAGCTTCCGGCTGCCGTCGATGGTGTAGAGGGTGCGGACGCCCTGGGGCAGGTTGACGTTGTCCGACAGGGACCGGGTGAGCTCGATGAGGAGGGCGTCCAGCGAGCGGAAGCGGTCGCTGGAGATGGGGTAGACGAGCCCTTTGAAGTACTTGTCGCCGTTGCGGTAGAAGCGCGCCTTCTTCGCCTTCTTCTCCGAGCTGAGGGCCTGCAGGGTGCGCGTGCGGTAGAAGCTGCAGTGGGCGCTGTGCGCGGGGCTCGGGATGAGCCCGTTCCCTTTGGGGCCCGAGCTGCTGCTGCACGTCGAGCTGCCCCCGCCGCCGCCGCGGCGGGCGCCCGAACGCGGGTGCCTTTTGTCCCGCTCCTCGAAATGCTCCAGCTCGATGTTCCTCCGCGGGCTGGCCATCGGCGCCGCCGCTCTCTGCCTGGCCGCGCCGCAGCCGGCCGCCCGCTCCCCCGCCTCTCGCCGAAATAAAACCCAAAGGCGCCCCTACAGCGCTAGAGCCAAAGGAGATTCCCCCTCCCCGCCACAGACACACCCACCCAACCGCACGCCCCGAGGCGCCGCCGCCGCCGCCCGCTCCTCCTCACGCAGCCTCAAGAGGATGCCGCCTCCCTCAGCATCCCGCCAAAAAAAAAAAAGAGGAGGGGGGGTGTGGGAGAGTGCGGCACGCCTTCCACGCCTTCAACGCGGGGTGTGCGTCTGCCTCCCTCCGAAGCGCCGCTGCGCCGCGCTGCGCTCCGGGACTCCCGAGTCCATCCGGGGAGAGCAGCGGCGGCCGCCCTCTCGGCTCAGCCGGCCAGTCGGTCCGTCACTCAAGCGCAAGCGCCACCCGCCCTTGCCGCGCACGCGCCGCCCCGGCTCGCCTCAGCTCAGCATCTCCCGGCGGCTCGCAAGCGAGAGAGCCCTCGGCTGCCCCGGCGCGCGCTCGAGGACACCCTTGGCCGAGTCGCCGAGGGACCGCCGCCGCCGAGGTTCCCGCGCGCCGCCGCCGCGCCGGCTTCCATCCAGCCTCCGGGCGCGCGCCCGGCGCTAGAGGCTGGGGCGCGAGGCTGCCCCCCCTCCTCGGTCAGTCCCCTCCTCTTCTCGCAGCCACGGCTCGGCTCGGGTCCAGCGCGTCCCCGCCCCCTTCTAGAATCTCC
>JAIOUR010191427.1:0-10134 GCA_020711275.1 Calotes versicolor
CCTGCCTGCCTCCAGTGGAGGAATGGGAGCTTTCACATTGATGGCCAGCAAGGTAACAGCTCTTTCAATCAGCATTCATTCAGACCCAATTTCAGGGAATAATTATTTACAACAGCAATGAACATGTCAGATAGCAACATTCTAAGTGAGTTGTAGTTCAGTCATTAAATGGCTGCAAGACTATTAATTATGCAGAGTTAATTTCTCTGAAAAAGCAGCTGCAAATGACAAACTGTGCTTCAGGTCAAAAAAGCAAGTACCTTAGACAATAATGCAGGCACAGCAAAAAAAAAAATCAATTCATAGAGACACCAGCAATAGATGTAAGAGAGCAAAAAAACCTGCAAAATTTATTAAATTGCTTATTTTGGGAACAGAGTGCTCTAAAGGTTGAGCTCTTTAAATTAAATGAGAGAGCCTGGAAAACAATGGTGAACTCTATTGCTCTGCTGATTGCTTATATGACCCCCTACAACAGCATCTGGATGCACTTTCCTATTGGGACAGTCTAGTGTTGACTTCTGCAGACCTCTCTTGCCTGCATGGAGTGGCGTATCATTAAAATGTGGTGGGAATCCAATCCAAATGTTCTCTCACCCCATCTCCACACATTATGTCCATGTTGAACAAGGAGACCATGCCATCTAGTTACACATCTGATGACCATGCATTCTGAGGCTCCAATCCTGACATTCAGGCACTGGGCCATATGATGGAAAATGTTTGTGTGTATAATTGAATGTGTCTATGGTCTCTATTCTCAATCTGGAATGCTGGCATGAACTCATTATCTGATTGTGTGCATGATTCACTGCACATTAAGTATATGATCTCACAGAATTGCCTGTGATTGATGAGACAGACTGCCTTAATACAGATAGTCAGCCTGTTGAGAATTATTCCCTTGCTTCAAGTGTGGGAATGAGATAATTGAGGGAGCTGTAGATGTTTCTGCAATTTACCCAAAATATCTGTGGCCTAAACCATACTTTCATTAAGCATTGTTCATGTACAATAAGCATAGAGAAACTGGATCATCAAAAAGACTTTGGTAATTTTTATAAAGACAAATTGAAACACATTTTATTGTAATTCTTCATGAGTCCAGTGATGTAAAAATGTATGAACTGGGAATGACTATATTATGGATGTTTCCACTTCTAGGATTGGAAATGTCAAGGTTCAATAATGTTGTCTCTACACCTACAATCGAGTGTTGGCAGTGCTGACAGATTGTTTTTTACCCTTAGATAATCAAACAAATCCATAAGATTAAAAATTAAGCCTCCATTTTGTTCAGAAATTTCAGTATATTTGTATTTTGCCCACTACGTATGATTTAAATCCCCATTCTTAAACTGAAATATAGTATAATTTAGTGTGTTCAACAAGGGCGCATTTACTGCACACTAGAAATGGTGCACTGTTGGGAATAATTGTCTCAATTATACCTTGCATGAGAGTTCTCTATGTTAGACTGGTAATTTGTCACTGCTGAAAATAGGGACAACATCTTACATTATATTTGGTGCCCTGTTCAGATATTCAAACCTATGCAAATTTACTCACCAAAACAACTTCTTCTGCGGCATGATGTTTTAAGAACCTCCTGGGCTCCCTAAAGCTTCAAAGTGCTGGGAAATTGCAGCTCTGAAGTGTTACCTGCTTAAAAGATTTGCTATTTAGGCAGTATGAGTATGGTATCATGTCCTATGCTGTGGTTAGTTACAGCTTCACTGCTCTCCTGGAAATGAATGGCTGTCAGTAGCACTTAAGTCCCAGATTTTTCCATTCAGTGGAAGGGACATATGGAGTTTATTGAACTGAACCCACAATTCTAAGTGTCTTGCTGTCAACCAATACCATTCACACAGAATGATAGATTGAGAGGGCAGGTCCTATAATTGTACCAGAGATGAAAGTCAGCACGTCCATACATAATCCATGGCTTTCTGCTTCAAAACAGATGCAGCTGTTGATCTGCCGACTTCCTGGAGGCATCTTTTCTTTTTAAAGAGAAAAGACAGGTGTATTCATGGTCGTGCCGTCTTCCTTCACTTACATGTTCTGGCCTGTCAGCCTGATAAACTCTTAGCAGCTCAGAAGATGCCCTTGAATGTATATTCTTTTTACTTGTGATGTGACATGTTTCTAGTTTCTAATCTCATTTTATGGATTATCTCAATTTGCCCATTTGGGATCTTTCAGATCCCAAAGGAATTTGGCTGCAGGTTTTCTTAATGGGTATAAATGGGTCCTGACAATAAAAGGATTAATGACTGTTGTTTATGTAGTAGCACAAATATTATTTAGTTATTACTATTTTTTACTAGTCTTCCTCCCAAGACAGAGCAGGGCAGTATACAATATAAGAAATATACCTGCTATAAATATATCTATTAAACCAATGGTCCTCAAACGTGGTCCTCCAGGTATTCTTGGACTGCAACTCCCAGTTCTCCATAAACTGGTCTAATTCTCTATTAAACCTGTCAAGGCTTACAGCTGTCAACACTTCTTCTGGCAGGGAGTTCCATACACTAGTGATCCTCTGGGTGAAAAAGTACTTTATTTTATTTGTTTGAGATCTAGCACCCAAAGGTTTCATGGAGTGCCCCCTAGTTCTAGTGTTGTGTGATAGGGAAAATATATATCAAAGAACCTTGCTAAAGAATGCTTTGGTTTTGTCGAAAAACCCTCAGTTGTATGTGCATCAAGAGCACTTTCCAAGGAAAGAAATTCCATAATTAGGCTGCTACCACTAAGGAGGTCCTTTCTCAAAACAACACACTACAGATTTTGTCCAATGGAATGACAAAGAGGGGGAGTTACACAGTTGGACAGTATTGGTTAATGATCTGCAGAGAGATGCTTTAAAAAAAGAAAACTCTTATGAGGTAACATTTTAATCTTCCAAAATCACATTTTATTGCAGATGTTGTAATGAGATATATCTGTTAATTGACCTTGTTACCAGAAAAAGAAATCTGATGTTTGGCCTATGTAGGCTTTTCTCTACACAGAATCTACTTGAGTTAAAACTTGCCACCTAAAGTCTCTCTTTCCGTTGAGGGATGTCATTTTCACTGAAGTAGAAGTGAGGTACTCTGGTTATCACCAGAGTAGCCCCACTCCAGGGACGGCAGGAAACATGGGAATTATTAGTGGGTCTGGGAAATATAAGAAAAATAATGAAAATGGGGGAGCCTTAGCCCTCCTCCAAATACAAACTAATGCTCTGGCGCTGTCAGTAGTTCCAAAACACACACATACATACACACCAGCCTGTACATAAAGGTTAAGAACTTGACCATTTGTTCATTAATGGCTCTGTACAAAAGATGAACATATTTAGTTGGGCCTGGTAGATGATGATCAATTTGTGCACTGATTCTGGAGACCAATGTGACATTATATTGCTTAGGTAACCCAACTAAAAAACCTTCTAGCTGCATTCTGCATGAACTAAACCTTCTGAAACATTTCCAAGAATACACACAAGCAGAATGTATTGCAGTAATCCAACCACAAGGCTATTCAAGCATGCATATCTGATCACTGCTGTGATCCAGAAATGATATCTTTTTACCACAAATTCTAACTTTTACAAAGATTCTTATTTCTTATATTTCAGGAAGATTTTCAGGAAGTCTTGGCTATACATGCTCAATGAAATTCTGTAGCCATTGCCCAAACCACCTGCCAATACTTCAGGAAACTAATGAGTCCCTCCTGTGATAGATGGGGATTATTTCTGGCCCAGATGGCCAGCCGGGATTTCAGACTTAATACACATGTCTTTGAACAAATAAACATTCACATATGGAATAGCCATGCTGGGAGGGAGGGGAAGAGGGAAAGCAGGGGGAGACAACTCAGAGAGAAAACAAGAGAAAACCCACAGACAAAGGGAGGGAGAAGAAAGGAGAAGAGTGAGAGAGGAGGTGCAAGGGAAGAGGGAGGGATGAGAGAGAAAGGAACTATCAGGAGAGAACAAGAAAATCTATGGAAAGAGAAAAGAGAGAAGGCATGGAAAGAGAATGGGTAAGCCAGTAAGAGGGAGAGATCACAGTTTGATGTCTGTAGATGTAGGCATCTCAGGTAGAACATCTAGTGTAGAGAATTATGGAATTTACAGTTTTAAAAAATCCATACCTAAGATTCATGAACCTGGCAGGCCCATGTGGTGATACACACTGCACCTCAGAGATGAGTGCTCCCACGCCACCACAGAGAGGAATTATGAGTGCCATGTTCTTCCTCTTCCTCCTCCTTTTCAGCAGCAACAGAAGGATGGAACAGATAATTAGGGATAATGGTAGAAGTGGGAAAAGACCTCAACTGGAATGATGCGAAGAGATAGGCATAATTCTAGGAGAGCTAGAACTGATTCCAATGTCCAGTTACATTTCCTGGGAGACCTTGATGCACATGCTGCCTTCTAGGACTGTGAGGACTGATGTCAGGTAACATATAGAAGAGGATAATATGGAAATGTATGACGGTATGCCATGAGGGGGACTCAGAGACAAGGATTTATGTGCCTGCACTGTTACTGCCTAAGCCCATTTGCCCAGGAATTTAATTCCAGCAAGCGGTTAAGAAAGACCCAGTCAACTGAACCAAAGATCAATTGCATTGATTTACAATAATAATAATAATAATAATAATAATAATAATAATAATAATAATAATAATAATAATAATAATAATAATAATAATAATAATAATAATAATAATAATAATAATAATAATAATAATAATAATAAAAGTCAACTGGGACCTCTTAAGAGCAGAGAAGACTCAGAGAATACTGTGCAAAGGAGATTTGTATGTATATTAAATAAAGAGTCATAAAGACTCATTAATTAAATTTTACTTACCATACTATTTGGATCTTCAACCTAATTGGTTCAAAGGTGTGAAGAAAACAACTGATTGATTACCATCATACAAGATGTGTGCGAGATGCCCAGTCCCCATGACCTTCTTTAAGGATGATGCCACAATGTTTGGAAGAAAGGAAATTCTGACTACCTTATCTTACTGATATGTTTATTATTTCCTTCAGTCTCTGGCACCTTGTGGGATTTTTATGGTTCAACCATCACTGCCTATTCTGGGGTACATTCATAAGTGGCCATCCGATAGCTGAAAAAGGTGAAGTATTTGTCACCTGTAAAGAAGGCTAGAATAAGAAACAAATATACTGCAGATGCCTTTTGCCATGTTGATAAAAATTATTTCCCAAAACAAGGAAAAACTAGTTTGGGGGCATCTTCAGCTATCAGCACTACCAGTGACATTTGATGTGCTGCCTGACCTATGTACCATATTACCTGTGAGGAAAATTCTGTACCTTGGCAGACAAACCAATGCCTGAGGGAAGCCACCTTACAAATACTTGTAAAACATATAGAGTTCTTTGACCCTATAACACTGAAATTGTGATTCTGTATATATTTGCAAGGGAGTTGTTCCACTGAGAATAGCTGGGGCATATTTCTGAGCAAACATGTACAAGACTGCATGGCACAAAAATGAACCCATTATTCCCCCAAACACTTCACCGTACAAAATGATTGATTTAGTTTGAGAAACAGTAGATCAGCATCTTACACATATCCCCCTTATCATTAAACTTATGCAATTGTATCTGTCTCTCTGCTCTATCTATTTTCTTCACTTTTCCTTTGTGGGCAGTGTTAATTAGAGCTTCCCCTGTTTGTGCTCAGACAGCTGGCAGCTGTTTCCAGAGCTAATGATGGTCAAAAAACCCTATGCCAGGATATACAGAAAATGTGCTTATCTGCATTTGCAAAGAAACTTTGTCTAAGATTCCTAGTGTAGAACCAGGAGAGTAATGCACATTGCTTCATCTATGCACACCTTGAAATGTCTCTTTCCCATACAGACAGATATCTTTGAGCTGACTTTTTATTTTCAAAATAGACCTGTGTACTATTACAATTGTTCCATAGTCAGTTTTACAGAAGTATAGACAATGTCATACTGCAGGCAAAATACACAGTGCAGATAATTGACAGGCTATCCAAAAATCTCCTTTTTGCTATGGTAAAGAAGAGCATTTTAATTTGCTTCCCTTTGCCCACTAATGGATGGGGTAGAAGAATAGGATCTTCAAATTAAATGGTTGTGTTTCAGAAATAAATGTGGAAGATGGTAAAGGCATGTCTTCCTGTAAAAACAGGATAACGTACATACTTAACATACTGTATTAAGTATGTTTCTTTTGAGGTTTTCCTTTGAGGTGTTCATTTCCGCAGTGTTGTTCCTTTTGAGGTTTTCTTTCCCTCAGTGATTGGCTGATGCAAGGGTGACTCTGATCAGATCCATGCCTCTTTGTTCTCCCTGGGGAGCTTGGGGAAACAATTTTCAAGGAAATGGCAATTGCCATGAGCAATTGCACATGCCAATGTTGATAAGGTCCAGTTTGCCTCAGGAGAGGTCATGCCAACCTGTGCTCATTTGCTTTATTACATTGATCCCACCTGGACATGCCCTTAGTAGTCTTGGATTGTCTGTGTGGAGCTGTCTTTTGAGGCATGGGAACATCTGCAGTATACCAGGGGTGGTGATTCCTTGCGACATAACTCCAATTCTCCCTACCTATCACTGCCAATTATGAGAGGTGACAGAAGACAACTAATGCATGGAGGCCCACACATTGTCAATATCTAACCCACACCACCTTTAGATACCAAATGACCAAGAGAAAGCTTTTCTGGATTGCTTCTGTGCAAAATATCTCAAGCTTTTGGCTGCTGAATTAAGATATAGCTGCACAGTCAGTTCACAACCATGCCAGAGTATATAGGAGCAAAGTTATCTATGAAACTAACTACTGCTATGAAACAGTGGAGAAGACTTTATTGGCCGTTAATTTTTGCTGCAAAGAATGAGGGTTTTTTCCAGCAATTCCTCCTCCTCCTCAACACTCTGTTCATCCTTACCCAGATACTTTTGTCTTCTCTCCATCCCAGCTCCAGACATCCATGCCACATTAAAATCTGATCACGAGGATGCCTAGGAGCAGAGAAGAGTGGAGAAATGGAGCCAGGCATGACCAATGAGAACAGGGAAGTTTTCTTTCTCTAGTTTGGTTTTCTACTGAAGCACTGTAAGGCAAGGTTGTGCCACATGGCAAAGCTTCCTCCTGATCCAAAAGCTTCCGCCTGATCAAAAATGTGCTATACCAGGGGTGCCCAAAGTTAGATCTCCAGATGTTTTTGGACTACAACTCCCAGAAGCCTTCAGCACTAGCTGTGCTGGCAAGGGCTCCTGGAATTTGTAGGCCGAAAACATCTGGAGAGCTACCTTTGGGTAGCCCTGTGCTACACTTTTCCCAACACACACACATATGATAAAAAAGAGATGAAGAGAAAGAGAGTGCTATGATGCTTCAGAAGCAAAGCAAATCACATCTCATGATGTTTCTGGGTGGGATGATAAAGGAGACTCTGAAAACAGCCAGGTAAGCAGCAGTCAGAGCCTAGACATAACGGTCAAAAACTAGTTTTAGACTTTTTAAAACCACAACTTGTGGTGCCATTAGAAACACAGAAACAACTGGTAGAGCCACCATCCCTTTCTTAAAGTCAGTTACCAGGAGGAGATCGTAATAAAATGCACTCTGCAATTGGACACAGAGAGGACAAATGGGGGCTGGTGAGCAGTTCTACAACCTACGCCTGAACCCTATCATCCCCCATAGTGTGGCCATTCCCGTCCCAGGCGCTCGGGTGGTCAAATCAGCCCCAGCCCCAGACAAGCCAGGTATGGAGGGGTAATTCCTTGTCCCTCATCCTGTTTTTACTTCTTCTGTATGACACAAACTATTTTCTGTTTCCTGAAATAAACCTGTTTTGTTTCAGGAAATAAACTGAAACAAAATGGCCTCTACTTGAAAGCTAACAAACAAGAAGGTGGGCCCCACTTTAGGTTTTAACTGGGATTTTGAAAACACAGGACACCTGACAATGAACCAAAAGCTACAAAGCTAAAGTCAGAATTAATTGTGGTTTTCTGAATTTTCGATGTTTGCCTTCACTGGATTGGAAAAATATTGAGCTCGCTTTAAATGTTCTATAACACTGTCGCCAGCATATGCTAGCATAACATCAGTATAGCTCAATTGGGACCCTGTGCTCTCCCAATGGAAAAAGTGAGAAGAAAACACAAAGAAAAGAGTACACAGAAACACTGATAGCTAGAATCCATGGCAACCTTAGATTAGTGCACAGTAAATGGCATTCTGTATTATCATTCTGTTCTTTTCCTATGCATGGAGCATGAAGCAGTCATTACAATTTTGTTCAGATATGCTTGCTATATCATAACTGAATGCTACATTTTTTCCCATAGAAGGCCTCTAGAATACCCTATTATTTTTATCACAATTTTCTATTTTTTAAAAAAACTAAGTTTAAAGATAAGTCATGCCTCCACCCCATCTGATCTTGAGCCAAACATTGCCAGGGTTGTTCAAGGTAATTATCGGGTTATCGAAGTTAAAAAGGTAACGATAAAGTTACTTTATCGTTAACTTTAACTTGACACATTTTCACCAAACATTAACATTATCGAAGTTAAGTTAATGTACATCCAGGTTAACTTATCGTTAACTCGATAAAATCTCAAATGAACTTTAAAGAATACTTGTGTGAAAATGCAAGTCTCTTTTTGGAAAACTTCTTTGCAAGCTCCAGGACACCAGGGCAATCTGAGAGCTGGTTGACCATGCTTGCTATCCCACACATCCCTCTCATGGGTTTTCTCCTCTCCTTTTTCTAGTATTTACCTAAACAAGAGTGATGCTAAGGTGAACTAATTATGCACCAAACCACGCTCGGAAGTGCTGTTTAGCTCAAATCATAAATGGCTAGTCTCCTCTAAACTAGCATTCCCATAATGTGCAGTTTCATTATGTGGTGTTATATCTGCCTGAAATCTGTTATCTCAGACTTTGGCAGGTTGTTTTAAATCTCTATGTGAACTTCAACATTCCTGACCACCACAGCTCCTGGCCACAAGCAGATGCAAGCTTTGTTTTCTCCCTTGATTTTCCTTTGCTTTTCATACTCTTCTGCCTGGCCTTCTCTTTCCATCAATTATCATGATCACATCTTGTGAAAAAAAATTCCTCATCCCTATATAAAAATGTGCACATAGCTTTGTGAGCACTTTATTTCCAGAAAATGCCCTCAAAGCCCTGCAAATGTGCAAGTTCTTGAGGTAAAGTGCACTTCTCCACATAAGAACTCCAAGGAAATTCAAAACTCCTCACTTCACTCAGCACTCATTGGGCTTGATTCTCTTCTATCCTAGATTCTCGTATCCTTCCCTACATTTCCTTTCCTAATCTGGGTACCCATCTGTGGGATTTTTTTGCAACTTCGTCAGTGGCATCCAGGATAGTTATGACTCTTCAACAAGCATGTGTCATTACAGCAGCAGCCAGTCAACCACTGCCAGAGATCTCATCAGGGGCATTGCTAGCTGGGAAAAATTCAGGGGCTTCAGCCCAATGAGTGTGGTCCAAGCAACAATGGGAGTGTCTTAAAAAGGTGTGCACATAGATAGATAGATAGATAGATAGATAGATAGATAGATAGATAGATAGATAGATAGATAGATAGATAGATAGATAGATAGATAGATAGATAGATAGATAGATAGATAGATAGATAGATAGATAGATAGATTTTCATGGCCCAGCAAAGCCCTGCCCCTGCTGAAGCCCCGCCCTCCCACCATTCATCCTCTGGCACTTAGGGCTATTTGAATTTTATCTGGGGCTTCAGCCCCCCCCAATCCCCCCTCCAGCAATGCCCCTGATCTGGGGCGCTGTGCTGACTTAGGACAACTCACCACAACACAATTTGTGCCCATCTCTAACTCTGAACATGGATGTTATGACAGGATAGAACAAGGGATGGGGTGAGCTAGCAAATGTTCTTCCAGATGTTAGTCTGCAACTCATGTTGGTATGGCAAATCTAACCAGAAACAAAAAGGACTGGTATGTCCCGATTTTGACTTTCAAAGACCTGCACTGTTTAGGATAGTCTTCCACAAGATGGTGTTCTCCAGATGCTTGGGGGGCAGTTCCCAT
>JAIOUR010192538.1:0-10135 GCA_020711275.1 Calotes versicolor
CTAGACCAGACAGACCTCTTGTCTGATCCAGGAAAGAAGCTATATTATGTCAGATATTTCTGAAAGAGACGATGAATCTATTAGTTATGTAACATAGCTAGTGAGATCAAAAAGGATTGGAGAGGATCTGGAGGTAGTCTCAGATAAGCCATTTCTAAACAATGGTTAGAGAACGCTTTCCATTAACAAACAAAGGAAAGTTTCTTTCTTAAATACACCTATAAAGCGAGAGTGAGAGAGAAAGATGACCATTATGACCTGCAAAAACAAACAAAACAAAAACAGCCTCAAAATAGAAATTTGTATATTTACTGGACACTACTCAGTGTTGAAGGTAGTTCACAGGCATTCTGAGACAAAGTATTAATTTAGCACATGTAAATGCAGAGGTTGGCTATAACTTCATATCTGCCATTAGCCTTGAACAAACCATCCAAGCTTTCAAATGAGACAGATGATTCTAAATTTCAGACACCATGGCTGTGGCATCTAATGTATATATTGTTCCCTTACTTACTGTGCTATCCAATCTGATAAAAAGTTATGGATAACTCAATTGTTGCTTTTGGGTTGGCCTTAATGAAGAAAAGTAAACTTTGCATCCAAATTTATTTTGCAACATCTGCAGTTTATGTAATTCTAATTCCATATAGTTTGACTTAGTAAAGTGCATTGCCTCTATTTGAAATATGATGACCTTTCCTAGAGTATCCTAAATACTACACATACATGATCTAAATACAATGTTTAGCCTTGGACTTTTACATGCATGTAACATTGCACGTTGCTCTCTTACTTGCTTCAGTGCATTTTCAGCTCTTTCAGTAAGAACCACATGAACACAACATACTAGCCAGAGGCCAACCCAAGACATCCTGCTGTTCAAGGAATGACTCACAAGCAGCAAACTGGCTTACAGAACATTGGACAAGCAGCACACCTCCCTCCTCCAAAATCCTGCTGCTGCATTTCAACATGTGTTATTTATTAGTAGAGTCAAACTTGATTCTACCTTTGCACAACTTAAGACAGAAGCACATCTGGATTGATACAAAGTACCTGTATGTGTTTTATCAGACAATGGGTCCAAAAATTACTTATCATGACAGCCAATGGTGGCAGGGCTACCTGAGAGCTATACTCCCAAAAAACTTCAAAGCCTCTGAACATTTACCATCTCCGCTCTAATACAGCACTTAAGGCAATGGAATCAGAATTTTGAACAAGGATGTACAGTGAAACCCCATTCATTGCTCCACTGAACATGGTTTCTGCACAACGAAGGCAACCTGCCTCCATTTGCGCCCCAAACCTCGCCGTTCCTGAACAAAATGCCCATTGTTTGCGAGTATTTTTTTGGGGGGAACAGGGGGAATTGGGGCCACCAATCTCTTCCTGGTTGCAGACTGTGCATGCTCAGTAGGCTACTGAGCATGCACAGTAGCCCAATTCACTGAATGTCAGGTCTGTGGAGCCACTCGTGCATTGGTGAGAACCACGGAACAGAACATCACCACTGCACAGGGTGTGTATTTGCTTGTTTAATATTTCAATGCCAAATAACAGCTCTTTTGTTCATTTATCTGCAGTATATACTCGAGTATATGTCTAGTTTTTCAGCCCATTTTTAAGGGCCGAAAAAGCCCCCCTCGACTTATACTTGAGTCAATAATAATAATAAGCCACCTATGTGTTTTCCAATGATTTTTAAAGACAAAAATAGGTTCCTCGACTTATACTCGGATCGACTTATACTCGAGTATATACAAAATTTGGGACCTCCCATCCCTACGCTCTGGTTCTGTATTCCAAACTTCTAATCTTGATGAAATCATCGTTCAAACAACTACAAAAGAATGTTCATGTAAACAATACAGTGACAGCCTCCCTGGATTTTAAGAAAGTGTTCACTTGCTGAAATTTCCTCTGTCTTGATTACTCCACCTTGGTGCCCTTTTCAGTTCGCCTAAGTGAGTGTATGAAAAGAGTGACATTAGTAATGACCTGTTCCATTCACAGCAGGTACTGACAGACAGCTAAAGTCCACATTCTCAAGTGTTCCATGCTGCTTCTCAAACTTTTGGGTAGGCTCTCATTTAAATCTGAATAACATTCAAGAATTGCCAATATTTGTAAAGTCATGATATAGAGCTGCATTAAAAGACAACAGATTTTTGTGTACAATTTTTTAAAAGGAACAGCCTCCCTCCCTTTGCGCTAAATGCTGGGAAGGTGCTTACCAAAGGTTGCCTTCATCGGGGGACAATTGTTTTATACACTTTCCGCTTACTTCATTCTTTTGTGAACATCTCTGGAATAAGTAATTACTGTGGGAACATTTCTTTACAGCCCTTCTCAAACAGTGAAATTGGCAGAGGTTGGTTTTATAAAGTTCACAAACTGAATGGTGCCTTATTGCCATAAACAAAGGGATTTTAACTACAAGCATTAAAATACACTAAGAATAAGAGATAAGCAAATCTGTGAATAAAGATAAGTCTTTAATTGACAAGAAAATGAAGGATTAAGCTAATGCAGCATTATAAGCGATATGCCAAAGATTCAAACTCTGGCCTACATCACTGTTTTTGGACTAAGTGATTATAAAAGCTTTTTAAATGACAGAAAGCAGGACGCCCCAGAGACATTCTCAGCCCAGAATTCACAAGAACGTGGGCAATTGCCCTACAGCTTCTCCCAGACAGCCTCCTGCATACGCATATAGAGCTCCTTAAGATAACTGAAGTCTTTAGAAATTAATTAAAAACAAACTAAAGAGCTAAAGGAGACTCACAAATCCCACTACATCACCGTTACTTTATGAGTACAACTGCCTCCTCAAAGATAAAGGGAAAGCTCATCAAACACTTAATTTAAAAATAAATATGTTCGTAAGACGCATTCTCTCTTATTTTAATGGATCTTTAAAAATGTATTTGGTGCTTAAAGTGAAGCCAATCAAACATGAGTCCCTACTACATAACAGGGTCGTACTTGTTCTGCCTTACAGGGGACTGAAACACAGCATAATCAGCATCCTGAAGAATGGAACTCTAATATATCAATGAGTATAATGATTAATCAGGGATTATCTGATAAGGATACGTTTTTCACCTCTCTCTGAACTGCCATAGCTTGTCTTATCAGAAACTTTGGAAATAGCTGCAATGCAAAGAAAGGCCAGTGTTTGGGTCCATGAAACTAAATCCAATATAATGAGGGACGAAATGCCGCCGTGGCATTGGAATTCTGTTGGCCTTTCCAGTTGTGAAAACGACACCATACCAACTCCAGTTGTGAAAACTAGAACACATGTAGTGGCACATCAGTTAACAAACACTTTGGTTTGTGTAAAACAAACCTGGGAAACGAGCTTCCGTTTGTTTGTTTGTTTGTTCATTTGTTTGTTTGTTTGTTCGTTTTGCAATATGAAGCCCTGTTTTCCAAATGATGCTGTGAGGCCCTTCTTTGTTGTTGGAGTTTTGCTGCACTTGCACCCCAAACAGGTAGGTGACTAGCTGGTTTTGTTTTGGAGGTGGGGGTGTTTCTGACCCAAATGTTTAGTTTTGGAAGCCCCCTTTCCGAAGCAAAATGTGCCAATCTCTAATCAGGGGCGTAGCTGGTGGGGACAAACACCATGGAAAGCACCATACATTTGCATAGACTTGCATGCAAATGTATGGTGCTTTCCATGGTGCTTGTCCCCCCCAGCTACGCCCGTCTCTAATTCCCCCTTAATAGTCCCACTGAAATGATATTTTACATCTGATTTTATTTTATACTATTTTTAATTCTTGTTCTTTGAATTATATGCGTATACTGTTAGTGTTTTACACTCTCCTGATTGATGGCCAATCAGGAGCTGTGCAAGGACCTGCATCATCCTGCCTCTCTGTCTGATAGTCCATTAAGCAGGACAATGTAAAATGACGCTAGTGAATATACTTCCTGGTTCGCTCTTTATGTCCGTCTTCATGTACAAAGGTATGTGAATGGGTGCTTTTGGCTGAGAGGAGGAACGGGTGCTGGGAGCCAGATTGGGGACAAGTTTGTTTCATCAGGCACCTCCCCCCTCAAAACGAAATGCCCATGTCTAGCTAATATGGAAAATCTTACAATTCTAACATATAGCATTTCCAGGGTTTTCTAGATATAGAATATCAGATATGGTTTACTATGTCCTATGTCTGGGGGCACCCTGGGAGTGTGGAACTAACAAAGTTACACAGACTCTTATGTTCGGAAGCTCAGTGCAGAATCAAATTCCCGACTTATGTCTATCCCACCATCTAGACAGGAAATGTGTCAATGGCACACAAATTAAGGCAGGATATGAAAATCACTTTTAAACAACATTCTGGCTTGTTTGGAAGTGGCTAAACTTTTTTTTTGTCTTCAGTGTCAATGGAAGCTATGTTTAACGTTGTTTATTGTCTCCTCTCATATGATGAATGGAAGGGCAACGTAGTTGCAGTGAGACTGCCTAAAGATGCACAATTTTTCCATATGTCTCACATTTTAATCCAACACTTGGTTCTCCATACACAAACATTTTATGTAATCAGAACTGAAGGCACATTTTCAGTCCAGTCATCGATATGCATTCTATATCACCAAGTAATCACGTTACAAATGTGTAAATTAGCTATACTTTTTAGGTTTTTAATATGGTGAGAAATTACAGATCATAATACACGAATGTATTTTCAGAGCACTTTTATATACGGTAATAAGATCTTGTGTCCCCCCCCCTTTTTTTTTTGTTTTTTGTTTCTTAACTCCAGAAAGCAATCTTATTGGATCAGACCACTCAGTCTAAAATAGAAATTTGTATCTTATACAGGGCCAGCTGCTGCTAAAGATGACTAAATTGAAAAAGAGCTGGGGAGGGGAAAACCCAACGAACACTTCATTATACAAACTCAAATCAATGTTGTTTATATCACCTTCAAATCTGAGCAACAAGCTCTTTCAGTATTCTTTCCACAGCAGTCACAGTTCATAAGGACACTACAGCGGGAATGGCAGCATTGTTTTTCTCCCCAGATACTTAAAGCCCTGAGGTCTTTTTTTTTCCCTTTCAAAAAAGTTAGTAATAAGGAGAACCAAAGCAACTATAAAAATGGAGACTCAATTAAAAAGTATTTTAAAAGAAACTACTGAATGGGGTTGGCAGTATTTGTGGGTGGGGGAGGGGGACACAACAACTTAAATACAAGGAGGCACTTGAAGAGCCCCACATGCCTCAAGTGGAAGTGTACCTGTCCATCTCTGATTACCAGTCCATCAAGTTTCTAAAGAGCAACTTTTAGCAATAAAAGCTTTCAGGCACTCAGTTATGGGTCTAAATGGATTCCACAGGCATGAGGCTCTTCGACTAAATGAAAAGACATGTCTGCCTGCAGGCATGGAAAAAATGTGGACAAAGAATTTTGTAGAAAGTAACCAATGAATACACCCGGTGCGGTGCGTAAGACGCTCTGCCATAATGCACTCAAGTCTATTTAATTCTTAGCACCAATAATAAACATTTTAAAGGGAATACCATCTAAATTAAATTTAAAAAGCAGCCTTAAAAGAAGCAGGCAGCCCTGGGAAAAGCCATGGCAAGTCCTCCACCAAGGTCACTTATAACTCATGCCCCATTTTAGAATGCCATATGCTTCCTTCTCTGACCCAAAATGAAACTGATTTTATTTCATGACAAAAAATAAGAATTTCGTGCTTTTGTTTGATGGCTATTTAGTGGATTTGGCTCTTCATCGGGTACAACAGGCCTGGGACATTCAGGAGGTCACCAGCAGCTTAAATGGTGGCCAGAAGTAGAGGGACACATTGCAGGTGTTTGTCTTGCAAGGTTTGTGTAAGAACATAAGTATACAGTCTTGCTGGAACAGGCTACAGACCATCAAGTCCAGCATTCTGTCTCACACAATGGCTCACCATCTGCTTCAGGGTGTTCCCAAGCAGATGTCTTCACCTGGTTGTGATCCCTGCAAGTGGCATTAAGAGATGTCCTACCTATCTCTCCAACCCAGAGGTTGTCCTTAGGCCTCCGTAGTTATAACTTTTGATACCCTTGTTCTCCATAAATTGGTCTAATCCTCTCTTAAAGCTGTCAAGGCTGATAGCTGTCACCACTTCTTCTGGCAAGGAGTTCCATAAACCAGTGGTCCTCTGGGTGAAAAAGTACTTTCTTTTATTTGTTTGAGATCTAGCACCCAAAGGCTTCATGGCGTGCCCCCTAGTTCTAGTGCTGTGTGATAGGGAAACCAGTTCTTCCTTATCTACTTTGTCCATACTGTGCATACTTTTATAAACTTCAATCAGGTCCCCTCTTAGACGCTGTTGCTCTAGAGGATTGGTTCCCAAAGTGGTCCACGTGAACTCCCAGGGGTCCACGGGAGATCAGACGGGGATCTGTGTTGGCGTGAAAAACAAATGGGGGTCCACCTGTTTTGGGAATATAGTAGAAATGTAGCAGCAGGGGGTCTACCAAAAATAGTAAAGCTTTGAAAATGGTCTATGGCGAAAAAAAGTTGGGAACCTATGCTCTAGAGCAGTGGTTCCCAACCTGTGGTTCATGGACCACCAGTGGTTCCCGGGAGCCAACATGGTTCGCAAGTGGGTGGCGAGCGTGCAGGTGGCCAGGCTGACCCGCGGGCATCAATTACCTCGCCGGCCAGATGCTTGATTTACTCCAAATGCAATCTTTAAAAATGTTTCTCAAACTACATTTTCTATTGGAGTCTTTAACTAGTTTTCAATTGTATTTAATATTCCATAGACATTCCCAGAAAATGGTATAAAAGGAACCTATATAGCAGTGGTTCTCAAACATGGCCCACCAGATGTTCTTGGACTAAAACTCCCAGAAACCTTCACCACTGGCTGTGCTGGCAAGGGCATCTGGGAGTTGTAGTCCAAGAACACCTGGAAGGTGGAGTTTGTAGACCATTGCTATATAGGTTACCAGAGATTAAGGTATCATGGAAGAAGTGGTTTGACATTTATTAAGATCATAATTTGAGGAAGAACCTCTGCAATGGTCTGATGAAAAAGTGCATTTGTAAGGGATCATATAATTAGCAGTATGTAGAGTAGCCTAGGTGTATATGAATTAGGAACTTTTTCTCTCTGGGCAGAGATATGAGATCTTGTGCTGGGATACAAATTGCTCATCTAGTTTCCAATACATGTGGAAACAAATAATAGTTTACACATGTATTGTAACTATCATATGCAGTTAATCATTTCATTATGGCATCTATACTCTACCTGAGAAAAGAAATTTATACTTGCAAAGGCAATTCCAAAGTGACCAAAGCAGCACAGAAAAGATCATAAAACAACACTCACCATTTCCCACCTGAAATTCACTGGATCGCCCCTTGATAAAACTAAGCCCGTGGCCATACCTGTTCATAGATACTTCAAGTTAATCTTACTGAGCTATGAACAACCTATAGTGAAGATTAGAGATACCCAAGTAGATAGGAGTGGGGGCTGATGAAACACACATACCCAGCTGGCCTCATTACCCCATTACTCCTCTAAAAGAGAATCGTCCATTCACATACTCCTCTTCACAATGATGGAGCAGAAGAGCGAACCACAAAGCAAATCCTCTCATGTCATTTTACACTCTCTTGATTGATGGCCAATCAGGCAGGGAGGCAGGATGATGCAGGTCCTTGCACAGTTTCTGATTGGCCATCAATCAGGAGACTATAAAATGACACTAGGGAATTTGCTTCCTGGTTTGCTTTTCAGCTCCATTGCCATGAAGAGAGGTACGTGAATTGATGATTTTCTTTTAAAGGAGGAACAGGGTGATGAGGGTCAGCTTGGGGCTGTATTTTGTTTCATCAGCCACCCCTTGATGAAACAAAATGCCAATCTCTAGTGAAGAGTTTAGGGAAGAGAAGGGGCACAGATAAATGAAGATAAGGCATGCCAAAAGATTTATTGAATTTGCACTGTCTATTCATGGTTTTACTTGAAGAGAATCAAGCATTATACTGAAGGCCATGGGTGCAACTTTGAGCTTTTGATTTCATGATCATCCATAATTGTGTTTTAAAAAAAAACCCGCTCTCATCTTTCTATCTACCGTACTAGCCTAACAGCTGCCAAACAGGTTTCCTCCAAAAAAGTTGCAATCTGAAGTAACAGTGGAACTGACTTGATCATCATTTACAAATCTTAATCTTGCACATGAATCTTTTAATTCATTAGGTTACCATATGACTCCATTAATGAATCTATTAATGACGTCTTCTTAAATTCTATGTAATAACCACAAATTATCCCAGAGGCCATCATTGCTAAATTAGTGATTTGTTCACTAAATAAAGGCAATAGATGAAGTTCAGAGTATCAAAGAAAGGGGGGGGGGAGAGAGAGAGAGAGAAACAGAAGCAGGCCAAATCTGACTACAAGCCTTTCCAATAAATGGCAAATCTTTTACCTGTCCTAATGTCTTCCATATGCTGACTGGGGAAATTCTCATGAATAGTGAAGCAACTTCTGCCTTTGGCCTGATCATACTCCCTTATGATTCTTTCTTCATTGTCAGAGTCATTCCATTTCCATTATTTCTCAGCCTTTTCCTCTCCAATAAGCAACATTTTGTGCACTCAGATGGCCAAAGGATAAGTGCCACACGAAGTTTAAGAACAAGAATAAATTGGCACAGCATTTCATGAATGCATTTCTGTTGGCGATCAATTCCTCTTGCTTGACCACCCATCACAGAAGAGTACTAGCTTGCATCTTGAGAAGCAAGCAAATCAGTACTTGCCATGCAAAGTTGCATTTGCCTTTTGACTCCATGTTCTGTGCAATGTACAGAACACACTCCCACCTCGCGCTAATGGGAAAAAGTTTTCCATACTTATTGTGGTGAGTCCCTCCTCTGTGGAAAGTCCCAGAGAAGAGAGGAAGATGTTTCTTGTGCTGGAGAGAACTGCTGCGTATGTGTGTGCACATGGTGTGTGATTCCAACAGCAGCATTGGAATAATAGAATGCTCTTTGGGCAGGCTAACTCCCTAACTATTTATAATCTGTATGCATGTGTATGTCTATTTACAGATTATAAATGTATTTTATACCTACAGTACATACAGTTCCTAAGTACTGTTGCAAAAAATAACCTTATATCAAATGTTTCATGAGCTCCTTTCTTCGCTATAGAGATGTTTGAGGATTTCAATCGGACTGCATTTCTGAGCAAACCAAACTGTTTCCCATAACCTGACATAATCTCTGGACTGAAACGTAGTTCAAATAATCCACCTCTCCAAATTCTGCAAGGGAATTCTTATTTCAGACATGTGTCAAAATACATACAAAAACATATTTAGGGTAAAATAGATAGAAAAACTATTCTACTTTTTAGAGCAAACCACAGAATCACCCAATCAGAATTGACTATGGGGATGGTGGCCGAAAGATTGTAGGAGCTGTCATTCTAACATTTAGAAGTAACATTTAGAAGTTCTGGCTTTGATGCAGCTCCATGGCCTGCTGAATATTTATAAACGAAAGGGCCCTCTCTTTCCCTTATTTGATTTTATGAAGTCTTTTACATTATAAGCATGCAGACAGGAGCTAGCTTGCTTATTTCCAAACCATGCAAGCTGTTCTGGAATCTTTGGTTGAAAATCTAGCTGAAAATGCTTAATGTTTACTGAAATAAATAAAAACAGCAAAGGGAAGTGTGCTACTTATAGAACATAGGTTGTGAGCAGAGTTTTGGATTAAGGTACTGGAGTATTACTCACTATGCCACAAAGCTCCTTAAAAACTGCTATATCCTGATGTTTCTTGTTGCTCAAGGCTGTTTTTTAATGCTAATGAGATTATTTTATGTACAGGCTTACCTCTGTTTACAAATTTAATTAGTTGTTCAGGACGTTTCTTATTGCGAAACAATTCTTAATCTGAAGCCCATAGGAATTCATTGGGGAAACTTTGCTTCAGATTGTAAAACAAATTATTGCAAATCAAAACCCTTAGGGTATTTTTTGTAAACCGAGGCATTACTTCCAATGGACTGAGGTACCACTGTATAAGTAAAGATATCTCACCCTGTTATATACAGTGATACCTCGGTTTACAAATTCCCTAGTT
>JAIOUR010193649.1:0-10236 GCA_020711275.1 Calotes versicolor
TCTCCTGAAATCAGAATGTATTCCGTAGAATTTTGCTTTTCCCATATCTTAGAGACTTATTCAATGATCTCATTTGCTCACCTGTACTTTATTAAGATTATATTTATATATGAAGACTGCTCATTGCTCTAAATCAATGCTTGCCCAATGCAATCAAATTGCATTGGGCAAGCATTGATGTTTATTCATCAGCACGTGTGGTGCTGTATCATATCTTGATTCCACAGCATAAAACCAGTGCTTCTTAACATAAACAAGATCAGAATATGAAGGATCAAGTAGATGTGTATATATACTTTGGAGTTATGTAAGACATGTGTTGTACTGTATTTGAAACTTTAGTATTTATGGTTGTGAACACCTAAAGTTTTAGAATGTGTTTTAGTATTCAGAGGGATGTCCAAGATTCAAGGTACCATATACCATATTAAATAGAGATTCAATAATAAGGAGAAAACCAGGTTAGTTAGTTAGTTAGTTAGTTAGTTAGTTAGTTAGTTAGTTAGTTAGTTAGTTAGTTAGTTAGTTAGTTAGTTAGTTTGTTTGTTTGTTTGTTTGTTTGTTTGTTTGTTTGTTTGGAAAGGACCCAAGGCAGCTTACAGTATTGGAGTATACAAATTTGATGGTAGCAGGTACATCACAGTTCACTAGAAACAGTAATACAATATTCAAAGATAACAACAAGAAATAAGGATAGGTAGCAGAATATCATTAAAATACAATACTAAAGATAATGACAATCAGAGAAACAATAAAAATAATAATCAAATGGATACATGCAGTTCTACAAACTTCAGTCAAAGCAGTGATGCAACAAGCCTAATCTCAGATGTCATGTTAAACAGGAGCAGTGATTAGTGCTATATTTATTCCATTTGGAGATGATACTGAAAGATATCCATGACTTTCATGCAGCCCCCCTTAATTTCTTCTAGCATGTCTGCAAGGAGGACAACAGACGTACTTGCTTCTATTTCCCACCAGTTGTAGTTTGTCTCTGAAATAGGAGAAATGGGTCAGAAATACAAGGGGAGTAAATATCCGTATTTCTGCTTTAGCTACAGAAAAAAAAGCAGTGTCCCTTACTCCCTTCTAAAAAATGTTAAAACTTAAGTTCTAACTAATAAAATATATGAAAAAACCTTTACTATGTATGACCAAGTTATTTTTATTTATAGAATTTATTAATGTGTGCATGTAAAGTAATTATGAAATAATCTTTAGTTATAATGTTTACATAATATGCCAGTGTAGTTTGTATGTCATCTAATAAACCAGGCTGTCAAAAATTAAATAATCACTAAGATTAGCCAGAAATGAAATGAAAAATAAAATAAAATTCAGGTTGTGCCACATCAACTGTGTGTCATAACAGATCTTGAGAAAGCCTGTGCAAACTTTAACACAAAAAACAAAGCAAACTGTATCTGTCTCCTCTCCTGTTGAGATCTAAATAAATCCTGCAGGCTGACTTTGTATGATGTGTGTTGTTCCTAGATATTCCTTGCATAAGGGTATAGGTATAGATATGGGCAACCCCTATTTACTGTAATAAAACCCATTGAGTCATCTTGGGCAGCTAATCACTTTTTTCAGCTCCATCTCCCTATGTTAGTAGTGAGTCTAGAATCGTGAAGAAAAAGAGGCCTGTGAAACACTTCAGGTTTGATGAAAGGAGGATAGGACGGAAACATTGCACAATATGTTTTTTGCTGAGTCCATGCACTGTGACAATCCTGATCATGACAATATCCAGAATAAATTTGCTTTATAGCAGGGGATGAAGTACTCTGATACCTTTATAATAGTTGTACTTGAGCAGAGTAGGGGGTGCTGTCAGCATTATGTATTTAAAATGTGGTAGCCTGATATCCTTCCTACTTTGAAACAACAGCTTTTATTGTTATTATTAACAGGGACAGAATGATACTGCTAAAAATGGAACAGGAGATTATTGATTTTATTAGTGACAACTGGTAAGTTTGTTCTCTTTGATTTCTTTTTTTGGGGAATGCCAGACTCGCCTTTCTTGAATTAACTTAGAAGTGAATGTTCACCGTCTTTCACATCCTCATGTAAATTTGCATCTTGAGAAGCTGTGTCTGCTTTGGTTCAGCACATTTGCAAATCAAACTTAAATCATTTTGACTAGAACAGTGGGTGGCTCCAACCTTGACTGGCGGTTAGGCCCATGTGGGCCAGCACTCACTTTCTACCAGCCCATTGCTGCTTCTGTCTTACAGTTGGGAAGTCATCTGGACCCTCGACCCCACTCCCCCAGGATCTATTGTTAGCAGCAGCATTAGGGCACATGCTAAAGCCTGCACAGTTCACTCAGTGGTTGTTGGGATGTAGCAGATAACCTTATACAATGCTCCTTCAGCAATTTTGAAGAAAGAAAAAGTACAAATATAAGGACAATTCGCATGCAGTTGCCATTTATTTCAAATATATTTTAATAGCCCTTTTGGAATGAAAAAATTGTTTAGGAATCTTCCAAGTAAGATTTTACTAGTAATGTACATTGTGCAAATATAATGAAATATTGCAGTATATGATTTGATTTATCTCTTCAGCAACCTCAGTAATATTACAAGTGTAAATACTAATCATAATGCTTATGTATATAACTCAGCACACTTTGCTTTTAAGAAAGTTAAATGGGAGACCTAATTTTTGCAGAGTGTTCTTCAATTATTCAAATAAATTAATAAATAATAAGAAAAACATGTTCTATATTTGGCATAAGAAACCAGACAATTCACTTAACTACAGAGGATGTTTAGAAGATGCATGTCTTTAAAAAAAGTAGATTTCTGTTGATACATCATGTCAGAGGAGGGATCATATTTAGCCCTTTGATGTTTTGTTCCAGTAATCATTATAAAAAGTTCCCTCAGATGTCATCGTATCAGCGAATGCTGGTGCACAGAGTGGCAGCTTACTTTGGCATGGATCATAACGTGGATCAAACTGGAAAATCTGTAATTATCAACAAGACCAGCAATATGAGGATGTAAGTGTTGTATTCCGTTCTGCTTTCCTAAAGATCACTGGTTATTTTGACTACATTTTGTTCATTGTATTCTCTGAATTTTCTCTGCTTCCATTTTTTTATCCACTCTTTTTCTCTATTTTGTTCTGTGTAATTTTTCTTATTTTGACCATTCATTCTCATATGAAGCATCATTATGTCTGTCCTTGGAAGAGCATGCATTGCATGAAATATGCTGAAGCAAACCAATCTATTTCTTGGTAAGATAGCTGTGCAGTGCCCTTAGAATGGAATGTTGTTTTTACTGATCTCTTATCAACATGATGGTGATTGGGGAGGGAGAAATTAAATTGCTGTCAATTATACTTACATGGAGAAGGTAATGTAGGTGTATGTAACCAATTAAATTGCAGGCACCATGGCATTCCTTCCCTACTTCATTTTTCCTGAACATGAATAATGTGTTCTTTATCTGTATCTGCTTTTATCCTTTTTGATGCAGGGTTTTCTTCATATACTCTTTATATTATTATCTCTCTACAGTTTTCAACTATCTCTGGATTAATTCACTTCACTTAATAAATGAAGTAATTGTGTGGTGTATAGAAAAAGAGATACAAAGAATTCAAATGTGCCATTACTTAATCGGGTAGGCAGGAATATATGAATTTATGTGCCTCAAGAGGCATATAAGACAGCTCCCCCCAAAAAATAACAAAAGAAACATTTCCTGAGAATGATAGGGAAATATAACTGCAATGACCTGGGACGGGGGTGTTTGTTGGAGTGGACCCTGACTGCTCGTGCAACTATTTTCATTCGCACTTAAGCAAAGTCAGTACTTAAGTTTAAAAATAAATAAATCAACAATTAATTCGGAAATGGAAAAGTAAAACCAAGCAAATATGATATTGACTGGGACAGATTGCCCACCCCTAAATCAGGGTTATTGCTGTATTTACTGTACAATATTATAGACACAAACTGTGCAGGTAGCTCCTCCAGGAAAGAACTACATTCTATGTGCAACAATAGGTTTAGAAATCTGGAAAGTTGCTTCTGTGGTTTAATGTAGTTAGTTTGAAACTAGGACAGTTAGTGGTATCCAGGCCAGTGTGTACATGTATCGATGCACACAAACAAACATGAAGACTTTAGTTTTGTGGGGATACCCAATCTGCCCTTCTTTCAACCCATGCCTACTACATGTCCATGTACCCCTTTCTTGCAAGTTCCTGTGTCTCAAATGTTTGCTGTGTCTCATCTTCGGCCATTCTAGCTGGTATTTTAGCTCAGATTCCCAGTTTTATATACTGTATCTGGGAATAGAAGCTTTCCTGGTTAGATCGTTTATCCTTTGGTAAACATAAGCCTGTTGTGGAGTTCCCCCAAATTCCCATGTGGCTCCTATTCATTTGCCTCCTTTCTTCAGTTCAGTGCTCCTTTCATCCCTCTTTCCACCCATTTGCTGTTCTTTCTATCCACGTTTCTTACCCTTCCATTCATTTGCTGTTCTGAATCATGCAGCGTATCTACTTTTTTGCTTTGATTTGATTCCCTTTTTCTGTCATTCTGTCTGTGGAATATGTTTCCCTTGGGTCCTTTGCTTCTTAGGCCTTCTTTATATGTTTTTCAGTCTGTGTCTTTCCAGACATATGAGATAATTCGCAGCCCAGCAGACCTTGTATTTTCTTCACAGAGAAGCAACACTACTTATCAGCATTCCTGCTGCTAAAATTCCCTCCTCCATCCATGAATTATAATGCCCATAAATATTCCATTATATTATAGTAATCTTAAGTTTAAAGACCCTCCCTGGCATAGACAAAAAGAAAAAGCAACCAAGATTGGCTATGCTAGATGGCACAACATGTGTAAACACCAGATTTTTATTTTTAGCATCATCCCTCTGAAATAGGCACATCTTCTCAGTGTTTTTGTTTTCTGCATTTCTGTTGTACACATCCCAAGTCAAACTGTTAAAAATTACAATCAAGAAATATTAAAATCTAGTTCAAGGGCAAAGAAATAGAGAGATTAAAAACTTTTAAACGTGTTGTGTCTTAAATGTACAAGTTCTGTCTCTCACATTAGCACATGTGCATGCATTCAAACACTGGTGAGGGATTGTGAGGAGAAAAATGTTGCCTAATACAAAGGACTAGGAGAGATTATTAGAAGAAAATAATTTGAGAAGTTTATGCCGATACAGTGTATGTATCAGTGAGTAACATTTTACCCCATTAATATTATCGTTAAGTATTACACTCATTTGCCTTAGAGGAAATGAATTTTAAATCTCATTTATATGTAGAGAGATGGAGCCCCAGGAAGGTTGTCACCCTTCTCATTGCTGAAATCCTGCCGAGTAATCAGTTTATTAATTAACTTCACAGGAATTTCAATTGCGTGGCCAAGGGGGACAAAGCTATCAGAATAAAGCTGGTCAGAAATTGGGCGGAGACTCACTTGAACAAGTTAAATGGACAGAGGTAGATTCCATATGGGACCCCATAATAGTATAAGTGTACAGAGGCGTCTTTTGGTAGTATATGCAACTGTGTGAGTTGATCTTCAGTCATGAGGGAGAGGTGTTTTAGCTTCTTCCATATAAAGCAATCTATTCAACCAATATCTAATGTGATTCCAAAGATTCTTGCTTTGCTAACTATTTGGGTGATTGTGATCTCTTCCATAACTGCATTCTGTTTATTCGAAGTTGGCAAGGAAAATTTATTGTTTATATGCAAGGACCTTTATTATGGCAAAGGGCTTTTAAAAGAGACTGTAGACAGTTGTAACTGTTTTGATAGGTATGCATATGAATAGCTTTGTTCATCTAGTTTCATTTTAATGTCCTTTCAAAAGCTCACAAAATGATATAGCAAATCTAATATCATCATCATCATCATCATCATCATCATCATGTTAAAACCATGGAGACAGAATGAAACCTATGGATCATCGAACTCAGACCCTATCAAGGACATGCAGTGGGGAATCAAACTCCTAACCTCGTTCTGCAGCCAGACACCTAAACCACTGAGCAATCCAGAAGTTCTAATATTCTTCCTTGGCATATAGAGCTCTCTCAACCTCCAAAAGTCATACAAATGTATGCAAGGACAAAACGTGGGAGTAATGAACCATATCTAATAACTCCATTATTAATTTTTCAGCGCAATACAATCTCTAAACTAATTTGTTTGGAATTAAGGTGCTCATGTACTTTATGGCTGTTACATTGTAATAAAGAGTTAGTTAACCATTAGCCAATCATTGCAGACTTTTTTAATCACTGCAGCCTTACAACTCAAGGCTATAGTACTGCCATAAATAAAATTAAAATGATTAGTGTCAAGGCTGACCTTGATAAATGGAAAAATACTAAGAGAAACATAATTTGTTCTAATACAGTGCTGGAAATTTACCTAAACAGCATGGAGTGCAAGCTTCCAGATGATTGAAAGTAGACTTCAGTGCTTTTTTTATTTGCATACTCAAAAAGTCATATTCTTATCTCCAAAAAAAATGTTGGAAACTGCAAAAGAAAGGTGTGTGTGTGAAAACTTTCAAGTGGCTTTTGTTTGATTTAGAAGGTTTTAGGAGCTTGTAGACGTATCTTATTTTTTTTCCAGAGACTATTTTCTCTAGAAGCCTTCAGTAATAAGGAAACATTGGTAAAAACAAATAAGGAAGATGAAAGTGCTCAGTGAAGGCCACAGGATTGCAGAAGGAGCCTTTGGGTGATGGTAGCTGGTGTGCATGTGTCGGATTGTGTGTGCATGTACTTTCTACAGCCACTCATTTTCATAAGAGCCAGTGATACATCTGGCACTGCTGCAGTTTGTGTGGTGAGAACACCATTCAAGTATATACTGTATATTCTGACTTCTGATTTTTGATGGAAAGCTTTTATATCATTGAAGAGCAATTTGCAGTTGAGTAATGGCTACAGGCAGTAAAATTATACTGTCATGTCTTCATACAACAGCAGAGCTTTTCTGATTCTCTTTTCATTGTGAATTTATGCCATGAGACTTATTCCTTTCATGTATCTTTGGAAAACAATGAGTGGGATTTGCATGCCATCCAGTTGTATACCCCAGTGGCTGATGTAATAAATGATGACCATGTAGATGCCCAACAGTGTAAAAATAGGTCTGGACCAGTTACTAATTAATTAGTGGAAATGGGATGCATGTGTCAGTAAAACTGCCCAAGGAAGGGCACCTGCCATTAGATGGTTTGTTTCTGGCCTACAAATGATTTCCTGCCAAATTTAATAGGGATGGCTTAGATTACTGGTTCTCTTTTGGGTCCTCCACATAGCTGCATTTACAAAATCCCAATTACTTGAGCCTGCCACCCAGGGCTTCTCAACACCGAGGTCCAAGATGCCTGAAGAGCCAAAAGATGACCCACCTGGCTATGTACCAACCATGCTCAACATAAAGAAGGCAGAACATAGGAACTAATGACTAGCATGAGGTCTGACTAGCATCACTTTTAGCAGTACAGCTCATCAGCCTTCAGTTACTGCCATGCTCTTATATGCTGGAGGTGGGGTGTCTTACAAACATGTGTCATGTTTTAAACAAGACCTGGCGAAGTCATTTGTGACCAGAGTAGGTTGGTTATGAGCTGAGTGCACTCATGCCTTTGACAAGAAAGCCCCCCTTCCAGTTTCTAATAAAACAAACTTGCTGATGTTTACCTGTAATGAAGGGCAGGTCAGTCCTTCTCATGTTTTTGCTATGGCTGCTGGAGAATTGTAGGGGGAAACATATTTTGATGAAATGCAGGCAATATTTATGGAGTTAAAATTAGCATGAAACAGACTAAAATTGGTATGTGATATGAAACTGGACAGAGAAATGAACTATACCAAGGCATTCTCAAATGTCCCATTGTAAGGCTTTGCTTCCCTAAACAAAATCCTCATCGGAACTATGCAATGCCCAGTGTCTACAGGCTGTAGCCATGTGTCTTGCAATACAGCCTTGTTCTGTTTGTTTTGTTGTTTTGGTTTTGAAATAGGATGTTGGTGACCAGATATCTGAATTCTTCTGCTAGGATTAGTTCTCCCATTTCATACTTATAATACAATATTATTATTATATTTCATTGCCACACATTTGTTCATGTTAACAGTGCCATTCTGCAACAGTACTTCTGCAGTGAGCTTTCTTGAAGGGTTTATTTTACAATGCACACATAAGGTTGTGCATTATTAAACCCGTGAGGTGGGGGGGAGCCTTTATTTAATCATGCACATGACCATACCAGTTTTGTTTGTGTATTCTTTATCCACGAACATCTAATTACAGAGGAGAAAATACAATAGAAGAACTGAAAGCTCTGCACAATGGCACTCACTGTGCTTCTGTGCAAAATAGAAAAATGGAAAGAAAATAATGGGGGAGGATGCATCAGTTCTGCTTCTGAAACAAGGTCATACAGTCTGGAATTTCAAACATCTTGGGAGATATTCTGATGAGAATTTGAGAATCATTTGGGTTTTTGGAATGGTTGTCTCCATTATTTTGATTTGTCCCTAATATGTGTCTCTCGCTACTTTCTGTGAAGCTTTGGAAGCTGGCAGCCTTGATTTCAACACTTGTTTAAGTGGAAGCCACATCCCCCACTGCTATATTATATCACCTCTGCTTGGTGACATTTTATATCTTTGCCATGGTGATCATAGAAAATACACCCATTGTTGTACTACTGTAGCTTTTTCAAAACATTTTGATCATTTGTAGCATTCAAAAAAGTGTGAGATCATCTTTTACACAACAGATAAGAGCACAATTCACAGGCATAGAACAATTGCATGAAAAGAAGTGATGCTAAGCCACCTTAGTCCTTGGGAAAAGAAGGCACCATGATTAAAGAGCAGTTTGAATAAAAGACAAACAGAAATTCGGAGGGAAGCAGAGACAAACATAGCAAAAGCAGAGAAAATCTTTATTGGACTTTTTAAAAACCCATTTGGTTCATCTGAATTCTCTTCGTGGTAGCACTTTTTCTTTCTTCTAGGGAAGGAACATATATTGGTTCCATTAGCTACTGATGGTGCACATATATAATTAGGTTTGTATTTGGTTTATGGGGCATGTTTGCTGATTATTCTGCATTCAGACTGAGTAGCTATTGGCCTCTTTCAGCAGTGTTGCATTTCATGGACTTTCTTCTATTCTGCAAATCATTTTCTTGAAAACTGCATGACCTCTTCTAGTGTGTCAAATGTCTTTCTAATTAGAACCAGTCTATATACAGAAAACTACTTGAATATTGCTTTGTGTCTTTGGAGTTCCGGATCTGAAACATGTCAAAATGCCATGTAGTTCCAGCAAATATGGAGTATTATATGGGCCATAAATCTTAACTGGTAGGAAAGTGTATAAGGATTAGGGAAGCCTTCTGGACAAGAGATAATGTAGAATAGATGGAAAGAGGACTGGACATTGGAGTGGTAAAAGCTAGTATAAGCAACAGTGGTCCATGCACTACCAAACGAGAAATAACAAACTCCAAAGATAACCTATAATTAGAGCCAAAAACTTGTTAATATAGCAGAGATGAGCCTGAGGCTGTTCTTCCATGTTAATGAAATGAAATGTCAAAAATCCTGTGCTTAATTCCTACATCATCACCAACAAAGGAAACTAATCTGTTGGACCACCAGAGTGGGAGAAGCTTGTTCTATAGCTCACATTAATTAAGAATTTATCTCTTCCAACCATGGTCTATTTCCAACATCTCTTTCCGGCGTAAGATTAGTCTATAGCACTGCCAAGGAGGTTGCAGTCTGGTGCAGTATGGAATGGATTGCTGAGCATAATGCTTTATAGAAATCATGAGACACTGGTTCTAAGTCCGTTACACTAGCCATCAGTATGCATTTGGTCCTCGTTCAAAAGTTTAATAATAGCCTTCAGAGCTTTGGGACCCCAATATTTGAAAGATTACCTGTCACTATAGGTATCTGTTCAAAATATGCCAAGGAAGTCTTCCTCAATGTCTCACCCATACAAATTAAACATTATATGCAGTTGCAAATTAAGGCCTTCTCTGCTACGACATCCAGATTGGATTGTGGAATGTTTTCCTTGTGATGGTCTGAATGGCCTTATCTCAGCATTAACTTTATCTGCTGTCAATGTTTTGAGGCTAAGGAATCATGGGCCACCTGAATAGTGTAATTATTCCAGTGTATACTATACACACTAGTTTGA
>JAIOUR010194205.1:0-15508 GCA_020711275.1 Calotes versicolor
TTAGACAATCCAAGAAGGAAAGAATGTTTGTTTTTCAATTCACTTCTTTCCATTTCTGCTAAACTAAACAGTCCTAAGAACAATGGTGGCTTTTACAGTAGGAAACTGCAGTTCTAAGACTGCAGTCAGATCCAATAGGAGTAAGTCCTACTGAATGAATCTGGCCTCCAATATATGCTTTGGAAACTTTTGCACAAACCTCGGTTTATCTACCTGCAGACTCCAGCCTTATTCTAACAATACCTGTTATGACACTAGATGTCATGTGATGAACTAAACGGGTTATTGACCTTCTCACCCTTTTTTGCCATAGTTAACTATCAGTGTTGTCTTAGATGGGGCAAAGGTACTACTGGAATACTGCATCCAATACTCTGCATGAGCAGAAGTTCAAAGGCACTGCACTGATGAATATACTTGATCTTGCAGTGGCCTTTCTCTCCTCTGGAGGAGAAACAAGTACGTTGATCTGCCTGTGAAAATGTATGGAATCTGTTGGATTTTAGGGGAAACATAAAGAGCTTGCAGTTGACATAGCAAACCATGGTTGCTGTGCCATGTCGACACGGCTTGGGTTATTAATATGATCACTACAAAATACTGTCTCCCACTAGACAGAACTCAGCCAGTTCCTTAGTAGACCTGCCTTCTGAGACCAATGATGTGGGTAGGGAATAAAAATGGCATCACAATTGATCTTAGAGCTAATGAATAGTATTTGCATAACTGCACACGTGTAAGACGTGGTACTCCTGTAAGATTACTCTGCAAATTGTATCTCTCAGGTCAGCTGACTTAAGCAATTTCTTAATCACACAGGGCATTTGTAAGATGGGTTTGGCCAGGAAAAAAAAGCCACTGCCTATTCCCAACCTTCTACAGCTGCCACATTGACTGAATCAGGATTGTACCTGACCTCACCCACTCCAGTCAGTACATAGTGAAATCAGTAAGATTTCTGAGCACAGTTCCATGTGCTGGTCCTATATCAGACATACAGGACACAGGAGACATTCTACACAGAGTGACTCAGAAGTGGAGTCCACTGTGTTCAGCAAGATTTGTTCTCAAAATATAGGATATCGGGCCTTGTGAATTTTCACTGGAATGAGCCAGTCAGGCTGGGACTATGTATTTGCTACAAATGGGGATGATCAGATCCAAATGTTTGCTGTCTTATTACATGCAAGAACATTTTTGGTATAGAGCAGTAATATCCATCCTTTTATGAAAAAAAATTCCAGAAACAAGAAAGCAGATTTCCTGGTTGTTGGAATAAAAAAAATATGTCAAGCTTACAAATATTGCCTTCATTATCTGGAAGATTTGAGCTGGCACAGATTGATTTCTGGACCATTTGTGGTGTCTTTGCTGAAAAAGTGTTTTATTGTATGCCAAGAGTTTTAAAAATATTTTTACAGGAGCCAAATAGAATGGTAGCTAGAAAACAACTCAAACAAAACAACAGCTTGAATCGAGGGCTCAATGTAATTTGTTGAAGCACAAACAGCGGTAGTAGCCACCATAAAAATGAAGGGTCGGAAAAAAAGCTTTCTTCACTGCGTGTTTTTATTATTATTATTTATTTGATTTGATTTGTATTCCGCACTATCTAGCCCAAAAGTCTTCTCTAGGTGGATTACAGAAATTAAAACGGTGTAAGAATACCTCAGCTGTTTGATCCTGTGGAAATCTGGACACATAGGCACAGGGAACCTGTGCATACATTTTCTATAACAGAGTGCCACTTTTTAGGCATGTGGTTTTTTTCTTTATTTCTTTATGGGATGTGTTGGCTTAGTGGACTAGAGCACTGAAACTGTCCGCTGCAAAGTCGGCAGTTCAGCAGTTCGAATCCCAGCTGCCACACAGTGAAGTGAGCTCCCACTGCTAGTCCCAGCTCCAACCAACCTAGCAGTTCGAAAGCATGCAAATGCAAGTAGATAAATAGGTACCTCCATAAAAAGCGGGAAGGTAACAGTGTTCTGTGCACAGAAATGCATTCAGCCATGCCAGCCTCAACCACAGACTTGCACAACACTGGCTCTTTGGTTTAAAAATGGAGATGAGCACCGCCCCTAGAGTTTGATACGACTAGCATGCATGTGCAGGAGGAAACATTACCTTTATTATTTTTCTTTTACACAAATGTTGCAGACAAAAGAAGACACCATAGTATACTAGTCTGATTTTTTGCACCACAATCCTGAGGATCATTGTCCCAGTGCTGATTTTCAGTACTACAGATCAATAATAGAAGTCACTTGCTTCCATGAATGAAATGGTATTCGTAAAATAAGGCATGGTTTATATACGTGTTTACTTTTGAGTTAGGAATGAGTATGCTGAGTCACAAAACATATATTTTGAAGACAGCAAAACATATATTTATTTGCTAACTTTGATGTGGTAGAATTATAGGTGTTGCTTCTTTTAACTTGCCAAGAATTCAGTGTTCTTAATATACCTCCACAAACATTCATACCCAGTTTTCTGCTTATATATGAAAATTTATATAAGAAAACTGGTTTGTTTATGAACTTCAGCTTTGACAAAGCTTTGAAGCCTGGGGCATTGATACCAAATGTAATTGCAACCCCAACATCACCTCTGCTAGTAGACAATGTAACAGTGTCTAACTATTACAACATTTCTGAACTTATCAGTCCCTACTATTGTCCTAGATATTTTTCTACATCAAGCAGTCACCCAACAGGATCATTCCCCATCACCCACTCGGGCAACCCTCCCTACTGCTGCTACATTCTCCTAATGTGCTCATCGCGGCGCATTATGAAACCTGAAAGGGGCATTTAAACTTTAATTCTCTTGGTTGGCTTATCCAAATTATGCCCAAATGTGGTGGACTGTATGATGTCACACTATTAGAAATTGCTGGCAATATTTCTGTGCTCTCCTCTATCAACTCTCTCCATTCAGATAGCAGGCCATGGTGGTCTACACACCAATAGGGCTTCTTGCCTCTCCGGCTTTCCCCTTCCTGCCCTGCCCTCTCCTGCTAATATACTGTTGCTGATTTTCATTGCACACTGGTGGCCATTGCGACCACCCCACCAGTGGCTGCTTGTGTACCTCAGTAACAGCAAGGAGACAGATGGGTGCCGTGACCTCATGTGAATTCAGCTTGCATGGTTAAAATAAATATAACATATTTAGTAGAAACCCAAGCAGTATAGGTGACTGCAGTACATGACCAGCAGCGCCTCTTTTCTATTTTCCAAAGCACAATATTTTTTTCCTAATTTATTTTTGCAGAAGTAAATTTAGTTGCTTCATGAGCCTAGTTTTCTCATGATCATGTGTGTGAGCTACTTCAGAAACCATTTCAAACTTTCTCCTGATGCTTCACATGAACACTCTTTTGTATGAAATACATCTATTGAGCTTACATCTTCTGTTTATAAGAAAACAGTCTACATTTTCATCTGGACAGAGCATTAAGTGTAAGATAAAGCATTGGGGAAAAGCTGAATGAATCTTGAATTTTCAGCTGTCCTGACTAGTTTAAAAAGTACTGGACATAGGACTACGTCCGTGCATCAAGCTTATTGCTAAACTGGAACATATTAGAGGAGAGTGAGAAAGACTGAAAAACGTGATAACCAAGTCCTATGAGGAATAGCTGAAGGACTTTGGCTTGTTTATACAAAACAGTTTAGGCCGGAGATGAAATGATTAAGAAGTAGCATGGGAGTTACTTTTGAATATCTGAAGCATTCCATATAGATGAAAGAGCACATTCTTTCTCTCATGCTTTAGATCAGGGTATGAATTTCCTCTCCATAGTGTTATGGGCAGCCTCAAGGGTCCCTGCCCCTTGCTTTAGCTTTCAGAAAGGCTTTTTGAACAACATCAAAAATCCATTAATGGCTTTCTCCCCACTACTGCAACTGGTGGTGTACAGGGTGGTAAAGGAAAATGGCCTTGGGTTCCTTGAGTTTGTTTATTCTTGTTCCAGTGGGTAGATCCTTTGGTCCTACAGGTTCAAATTGGAAGGTCATTCCCAAGAAGAATTCCCTTATATCAGATATATCAAAACTACTTAAGATAAGAACATAAAAACAGCCTTGCTGGAACAGGCCGCAACCTATCCAGTCCAGCATTCTGTCTCACATAGTGGCTCACCATTTACTTCAGGGTATTTCCAAGCATATGTCTTCACCTGCTTATGATTCCATGCAAATGGCATTGAGAGATATCCTGCCTATCTGTCCAACCTGAAGGTTGTCTTTAGGCCTCCATAGTGATAGCTGATCATACCCTTGTTTTCCATTTACTAGTCTAATCCTCTCTTAAAGCTGTCAAGGCTGACAGCTGTCACCACTTCTTCTGGCAGGGAGTTCCATATACCAGTGATCCTCTAGTTGAAAAGTACTTTCTTTTATTTGTTTGAGATCTAACACCCAAAAGTTTCATGGCATGCCCCCTAGTTCTAGTGTTGTGTGATAGGGAAAACATGTCTTCCTTATCTACTTTGTCCACACTGTGCATGATTTTATAAATTTCCATTAGGTCCCCTCTTAGATGCCATTGCTTCAGAGTGAAGAGGCCTAGCCATTGCAGACTCAAATGGTAAGAAAGATAAGAAAGATGGCAGGCCTCATTTCATTAGAGAATTTTAACCAGTTACTGAACTGTAACCTTTATGGGGCACATGCCAAGGGATTGTGGTTTGGGTAAATTAGATTCTAATTTGCTGGCAAATCTTGGAGTGGCTTTCAGCACAGGTAACTTACTCCAACAGTCTACGAATGTCAAGAATCCTCACCTTAAGGTTTCTGACAGTAAATCAGGAATGGATTTTGGTATTAACAAACTGGGGAGTTTTGGACATGCTCACTTACGTATTATATTCGTATAAATAAAAAGCTCTGCTAGTTGCAGCTTCTTTTCTCTCCGTCCGTAACTAGGAAATTCCCAGAATTAAGCATGGTTGCAGTTCCATAGATTTAAGTGAGAGGAACAGCGTCCACTCCTTTACATAAATACACAGAAATAGGTTGCACTGAATTTAGTGAAACTTTTATCTGAATAGGCCTGTGCATGATTGTAATGGAAGCTGTCAATGAGCTGGGCTGGAAAGTGGCTAGTATTTCCATCAGCAAATGTAATTAAATATAACATCAATAACATCAATTCTGACTGTCTTGTATTATACAAGATCAAGAGTATAACGTTTTAATCTGAAGTGTCGTACTATTAGGAATGAGCTGGACTGTGCATTGAGGGATCTACCTCCTTTTTGGTGACCCTCTTAACCCTCTGAGCAAGGTATCTACTGTTTAATAAATTCCCAGTTTACTTTCTTATGGAACAGGATTTGGATCATGGGATGTGCCATAGCTTGCATGCCCCTTTAGGAGGAGGAACAAATCATCCCTATTTCTTCTATAGTTTCTTCTTCAGTAAGAAATAGAAAGCTGTCACATAACTCACTGAACTACAGATAGAAAAAGGCTCTTGATGGTATGTGTACCTTTCCCCCATCCATGCGGGTGATAGAGAGCTAATGGTTTTTGATCGTATCAGAAGTGAAAGAGACCAATGCCTCAGCAATGACATTTACTATTCACCCACTTATGTTGTTTTGCTAAGGACTTGGCTGTTCCACTAGTTTACTGTCTGGTATCTTGAATTTTTGATTCTTTAAGACCAAAGGCAGTTTGAACTGTCAAGTTATTTTGAAGTGGGATATTAGTAACAACAAAATCAGTTGCAAGTTCTTTTATTTCCTGTCTACAACTGCTTTCTTTCTTTCTTTCTTTCTTTCTTTCTTTCTTTCTTTCTTTCTTTCTTTCTTTCTTTCTTTCTTTCTTTATTTATTTATTTATTTATTTATTTATTTATTTATCTATTTATTTCTGTCTGTCTGTCTGTCTGTCTGTTCATTTTACGCTTTATTTTTGGTCAAGTTATTTATTGGACATACATGGAGCTCTTTGGACAATTCTGTTTCCTCCCTTACTTCTTGGACAAAATATTCTTGATTGGCCAGGATAAAATGCCACATAGTTTATGCTCAGATATCTATTGAACTATAAAAAGTGGCTGAGTTTCAGGGTTGTATCATTAGGTTAGGCACTCCATGGTGAAGCTATTGTTAGTGACAAAGTTTCAGCATAGTAGAGCAAGGACTATTTCCAAATGAATTGGGGAAAACAGGAAGCCCTGGACATCTTTCAGTTAATCACTGTCACTCACTGCATAAGGCCTAATTTAACATTTTAATATGATCAAGCTAGTCATGTCTTTTTTAAAAACCATATAAAAATAAAATGCCACTTAACCATCCCTGAAGAAAGATATTAACTTTATAACACATGCCATACTGTCTGGTAGTCAGGTGTAAAGCAGGTGTGAAGATTCATTCAAATGTGTGTACAGCAGAACACAAATGGAAAGAGAATAATATGTCAGTATGTATGTCAGTATGTATGTATGTATGTATGTGTGTATGTGTGTGTGTCTGTCTGTCTGTCTGTTTGTTTGTTTGTTTGTGTGTGTGTGTCTGTCTGTCTGTTTGTTTGTTTGTTTGTTTGTTTGTTTGCTAGGATGATGGGATTCTATCCAGCTGATTTTGCACCAATAGTGGTATAGTTATTGCCTCAAAGGACACTTTTCTCCCAATACTTTGGGATGATCCACATGGCTCTCATCTCCATTCTTCTAATTAACTTTGAAAAAATGGATATCCAGACCAGATTCATCATTAAACAGTAAATTCATTTAACACACACACATACACGGTGCAGGTGTGGGTGTTGGTGGACAAGGAATTATGTTTAACGTCCTTGGTCATCCAGTGTTGACACTTGCTGTCTAGAAGAACCCTTAGGGGCAGGAGAATGTAATTGTTGCTGCTACCACTACTTATTTGTGACCTAATTTTAACTTCCACTTTCCCCCCTTTGAAGAAAATTTCCACCTCCAGTTTAAAAGTCTAACCACTTGTACTACCCACTGCCGACATTTTCCACATCTCAAATAAATGCAGTAGGAGAGGTGAGAAATGTTGTGGTCCAACCCCATCCCTCACGGAACACATTTTATATCTCTGAACAGAAGAGAGATGTCTACTCTGCAACCTGTGAGGCCAGGGGCGGCTGCTGAGAGACCAGTGGGCTGGAACATGGGCACCCATTGACTGATGGAAGAGATTGTTTTCAGCAGCATGCAGTTCACACCCAGTGTCCTCTGTACAGCCACACAGTGTTTCTTCCAGGCATAAATATGCCCAGTTCTTTAAGTTTTTCCTTATAGGACTTGGTTTCCAATTTTCTAATCATCTTTGTTGCCCTACTCTGAACTGGTTCCAATTTGTCATCTTCCTTCTTGTTGTGTGATGTCTACATCTGGATACAGTACTCAAGATGAGGCCTAACCAGTGCTGAATAAGAGGGCATCTAGTACCACATGGAAAACTATACTTCTGTTAATGCAACCTAATATAGCATTTTATGTAGCCATATCACACTATTGATCCATATTCACTTGTGATCTACAGTATAATGGTTCCACTGGTATAATGTTAGCATTGAAAGACCTGAAATTCTGAGAATGACTGAGGAATTTCTAGAGAAAACTCACCAGGTACAGTTGTGAGTTTCTCGGGTTGTTAGGCCGCGTTCTGGAAGTTTTTCTTCCTGACGTTTCGCCAGACTCTGTGGCTGGCATCTTCAGAGGGCAAGGGAGCTCAGGAAAACTAGTTGTTCTCTCTGTGCTCTGGTCTCACTTTGGAGACCAGAGCACAGAGAGAACAACTAGTTTTCCTGAGCTCCCTTGCCCTCTGAAGATGCCAGCCACAGAGTCTGGCGAAACGTCAGGAAGAAAAACTTCCAGAACGCGGCCTAACAACCCGAGAAACTCACAACTGTACCTGGTGAGTTTTCTCTAGAAATTCCTCAGTCATTCTCAGAATTTCAGGTCTTTCAATGCTAACATTATACCAGTGGAACCATTATACTGTAGATCACAAGTGAATATGGATCAATAGTGTGATATGGCTACATAAAATGCTATATTAGGTTGCATTAACAGAAGTATAGTTTTCCATGTGGTACTAGATGCCCTCTTATTCAGCACTGGTTAGGCCTCATCTTGAGTACTGTATCCAGATGTAGACATCACACAACAAGAAGGAAGATGACAAATTGGAACCAGTTCAGAGTAGGGCAACAAAGATGATTAGAAAATTGGAAACCAAGTCCTATAAGGAAAAACTTAAAGAACTGGGCATATTTATGCCTGGAAGAAACACTGTGTGGCTGTACAGAGGACACTGGGTGTGAACTGCATGCTGCTGAAAACAATCTCTTCCATCAGTCAATGGGTGCCCATGTTCCAGCCCACTGGTCTCTCAGCAGCCGCCCCTGGCCTCACAGGTTGCAGAGTAGACATCTCTCTTCTGTTCAGAGATATAAAATGTGTTCCGTGAGGGATGGGGTTGGACCACAACATTTCTCACCTCTCCTACTGCATTTATTTGAGATGTGGAAAATGTCGGCAGTGGGTAGTACAAGTGGTTAGACTTTTAAACTGGAGGTGGAAATTTTCTTCAAAGGGGGGAAAGTGGAAGTTAAAATTAGGTCACAAATAAGTAGTGGTAGCAGCAACAATTACATTCTCCTGCCCCTAAGGGTTCTTCTAGACAGCAAGTGTCAACACTGGATGACCAAGGACGTTAAACATAATTCCTTGTCCACCAACACCCACACCTGCACCGTGTATGTGTGTGTGTTAAATGAATTTACTGTTTAATGATGAATCTGGTCTGGATATCCATTTTTTCAAAGTTAATTAGAAGAATGGAGATGAGAGCCATGTGGATCATCCCAAAGTATTGGGAGAAAAGTGTCCTTTGAGGCAATAACTATACCACTATTGGTGCAAAATCAGCTGGATAGAATCCCATCATCCTAGCAAACAAACAAACAAACAAACAAACAAACAGACAGACAGACACACACACACAAACAAACAAACAAACAGACAGACAGACAGACACACACACATACACACATACATACATACATACATACTGACATACATACTGACATATTATTCTCTTTCCATTTGTGTTCTGCTGTACACACATTTGAATGAATCTTCACACCTGCTTTACACCTGACTACCAGACAGTATGGCATGTGTTATAAAGTTAATATCTTTCTTCAGGGATGGTTAAGTGGCATTTTATTTTTATATGGTTTTTAAAAAAGACATGACTAGCTTGATCATATTAAAATGTTAAATTAGGCCTTATGCAGTGAGTGACAGTGATTAACTGAAAGATGTCCAGGGCTTCCTGTTTTCCCCAATTCATTTGGAAATAGTCCTTGCTCTACTATGCTGAAACTTTGTCACTAACAATAGCTTCACCATGGAGTGCCTAACCTAATGATACAACCCTGAAACTCAGCCACTTTTTATAGTTCAATAGATATCTGAGCATAAACTATGTGGCATTTTATCCTGGCCAATCAAGAATATTTTGTCCAAGAAGTAAGGGAGGAAACAGAATTGTCCAAAGAGCTCCATGTATGTCCAATAAATAACTTGACCAAAAATAAAGCGTAAAATGAACAGACAGACAGACAGACAGACAGAAATAAATAGATAAATAAATAAATAAATAAATAAATAAATAAATAAAGAAAGAAAGAAAGAAAGAAAGAAAGAAAGAAAGAAAGAAAGAAAGAAAGAAAGAAAGAAAGAAAGAAAGCAGTTGTAGACAGGAAATAAAAGAACTTGCAACTGATTTTGTTGTTACTAATATCCCACTTCAAAATAACTTGACAGTTCAAACTGCCTTTGGTCTTAAAGAATCAAAAATTCAAGATACCAGACAGTAAACTAGTGGAACAGCCAAGTCCTTAGCAAAACAACATAAGTGGGTGAATAGTAAATGTCATTGCTGAGGCATTGGTCTCTTTCACTTCTGATACGATCAAAAACCATTAGCTCTCTATCACCCGCATGGATGGGGGAAAGGTACACATACCATCAAGAGCCTTTTTCTATCTGTAGTTCAGTGAGTTATGTGACAGCTTTCTATTTCTTACTGAAGAAGAAACTATAGAAGAAATAGGGATGATTTGTTCCTCCTCCTAAAGGGGCATGCAAGCTATGGCACATCCCATGATCCAAATCCTGTTCCATAAGAAAGTAAACTGGGAATTTATTAAACAGTAGATACCTTGCTCAGAGGGTTAAGAGGGTCACCAAAAAGGAGGTAGATCCCTCAATGCACAGTCCAGCTCATTCCTAATAGTACGACACTTCAGATTAAAACGTTATACTCTTGATCTTGTATAATACAAGACAGTCAGAATTGATGTTATTGATGTTATATTTAATTACATTTGCTGATGGAAATACTAGCCACTTTCCAGCCCAGCTCATTGACAGCTTCCATTACAATCATGCACAGGCCTATTCAGATAAAAGTTTCACTAAATTCAGTGCAACCTATTTCTGTGTATTTATGTAAAGGAGTGGACGCTGTTCCTCTCACTTAAATCTATGGAACTGCAACCATGCTTAATTCTGGGAATTTCCTAGTTACGGACGGAGAGAAAAGAAGCTGCAACTAGCAGAGCTTTTTATTTATACGAATATAATACGTAAGTGAGCATGTCCAAAACTCCCCAGTTTGTTAATACCAAAATCCATTCCTGATTTACTGTCAGAAACCTTAAGGTGAGGATTCTTGACATTCGTAGACTGTTGGAGTAAGTTACCTGTGCTGAAAGCCACTCCAAGATTTGCCAGCAAATTAGAATCTAATTTACCCAAACCACAATCCCTTGGCATGTGCCCCATAAAGGTTACAGTTCAGTAACTGGTTAAAATTCTCTAATGAAATGAGGCCTGCCATCTTTCTTATCTTTCTTACCATTTGAGTCTGCAATGGCTAGGCCTCTTCACTCTGAAGCAATGGCATCTAAGAGGGGACCTAATGGAAATTTATAAAATCATGCACAGTGTGGACAAAGTAGATAAGGAAGACATGTTTTCCCTATCACACAACACTAGAACTAGGGGGCATGCCATGAAACTTTTGGGTGTTAGATCTCAAACAAATAAAAGAAAGTACTTTTCAACTAGAGGATCACTGGTATATGGAACTCCCTGCCAGAAGAAGTGGTGACAGCTGTCAGCCTTGACAGCTTTAAGAGAGGATTAGACTAGTAAATGGAAAACAAGGGTATGATCAGCTATCACTATGGAGGCCTAAAGACAACCTTCAGGTTGGACAGATAGGCAGGATATCTCTCAATGCCATTTGCATGGAATCATAAGCAGGTGAAGACATATGCTTGGAAATACCCTGAAGTAAATGGTGAGCCACTATGTGAGACAGAATGCTGGACTGGATAGGTTGCGGCCTGTTCCAGCAAGGCTGTTTTTATGTTCTTATCTTAAGTAGTTTTGATATATCTGATATAAGGGAATTCTTCTTGGGAATGACCTTCCAATTTGAACCTGTAGGACCAAAGGATCTACCCACTGGAACAAGAATAAACAAACTCAAGGAACCCAAGGCCATTTTCCTTTACCACCCTGTACACCACCAGTTGCAGTAGTGGGGAGAAAGCCATTAATGGATTTTTGATGTTGTTCAAAAAGCCTTTCTGAAAGCTAAAGCAAGGGGCAGGGACCCTTGAGGCTGCCCATAACACTATGGAGAGGAAATTCATACCCTGATCTAAAGCATGAGAGAAAGAATGTGCTCTTTCATCTATATGGAATGCTTCAGATATTCAAAAGTAACTCCCATGCTACTTCTTAATCATTTCATCTCCGGCCTAAACTGTTTTGTATAAACAAGCCAAAGTCCTTCAGCTATTCCTCATAGGACTTGGTTATCACGTTTTTCAGTCTTTCTCACTCTCCTCTAATATGTTCCAGTTTAGCAATAAGCTTGATGCACGGACGTAGTCCTATGTCCAGTACTTTTTAAACTAGTCAGGACAGCTGAAAATTCAAGATTCATTCAGCTTTTCCCCAATGCTTTATCTTACACTTAATGCTCTGTCCAGATGAAAATGTAGACTGTTTTCTTATAAACAGAAGATGTAAGCTCAATAGATGTATTTCATACAAAAGAGTGTTCATGTGAAGCATCAGGAGAAAGTTTGAAATGGTTTCTGAAGTAGCTCACACACATGATCATGAGAAAACTAGGCTCATGAAGCAACTAAATTTACTTCTGCAAAAATAAATTAGGAAAAAAATATTGTGCTTTGGAAAATAGAAAAGAGGCGCTGCTGGTCATGTACTGCAGTCACCTATACTGCTTGGGTTTCTACTAAATATGTTATATTTATTTTAACCATGCAAGCTGAATTCACATGAGGTCACGGCACCCATCTGTCTCCTTGCTGTTACTGAGGTACACAAGCAGCCACTGGTGGGGTGGTCGCAATGGCCACCAGTGTGCAATGAAAATCAGCAACAGTATATTAGCAGGAGAGGGCAGGGCAGGAAGGGGAAAGCCGGAGAGGCAAGAAGCCCTATTGGTGTGTAGACCACCATGGCCTGCTATCTGAATGGAGAGAGTTGATAGAGGAGAGCACAGAAATATTGCCAGCAATTTCTAATAGTGTGACATCATACAGTCCACCACATTTGGGCATAATTTGGATAAGCCAACCAAGAGAATTAAAGTTTAAATGCCCCTTTCAGGTTTCATAATGCGCCGCGATGAGCACATTAGGAGAATGTAGCAGCAGTAGGGAGGGTTGCCCGAGTGGGTGATGGGGAATGATCCTGTTGGGTGACTGCTTGATGTAGAAAAATATCTAGGACAATAGTAGGGACTGATAAGTTCAGAAATGTTGTAATAGTTAGACACTGTTACATTGTCTACTAGCAGAGGTGATGTTGGGGTTGCAATTACATTTGGTATCAATGCCCCAGGCTTCAAAGCTTTGTCAAAGCTGAAGTTCATAAACAAACCAGTTTTCTTATATAAATTTTCATATATAAGCAGAAAACTGGGTATGAATGTTTGTGGAGGTATATTAAGAACACTGAATTCTTGGCAAGTTAAAAGAAGCAACACCTATAATTCTACCACATCAAAGTTAGCAAATAAATATATGTTTTGCTGTCTTCAAAATATATGTTTTGTGACTCAGCATACTCATTCCTAACTCAAAAGTAAACACGTATATAAACCATGCCTTATTTTACGAATACCATTTCATTCATGGAAGCAAGTGACTTCTATTATTGATCTGTAGTACTGAAAATCAGCACTGGGACAATGATCCTCAGGATTGTGGTGCAAAAAATCAGACTAGTATACTATGGTGTCTTCTTTTGTCTGCAACATTTGTGTAAAAGAAAAATAATAAAGGTAATGTTTCCTCCTGCACATGCATGCTAGTCGTATCAAACTCTAGGGGCGGTGCTCATCTCCATTTTTAAACCAAAGAGCCAGTGTTGTGCAAGTCTGTGGTTGAGGCTGGCATGGCTGAATGCATTTCTGTGCACAGAACACTGTTACCTTCCCGCTTTTTATGGAGGTACCTATTTATCTACTTGCATTTGCATGCTTTCGAACTGCTAGGTTGGTTGGAGCTGGGACTAGCAGTGGGAGCTCACTTCACTGTGTGGCAGCTGGGATTCGAACTGCTGAACTGCCGACTTTGCAGCGGACAGTTTCAGTGCTCTAGTCCACTAAGCCAACACATCCCATAAAGAAATAAAGAAAAAAACCACATGCCTAAAAAGTGGCACTCTGTTATAGAAAATGTATGCACAGGTTCCCTGTGCCTATGTGTCCAGATTTCCACAGGATCAAACAGCTGAGGTATTCTTACACCGTTTTAATTTCTGTAATCCACCTAGAGAAGACTTTTGGGCTAGATAGTGCGGAATACAAATCAAATCAAATAAATAATAATAATAAAAACACGCAGTGAAGAAAGCTTTTTTTCCGACCCTTCATTTTTATGGTGGCTACTACCGCTGTTTGTGCTTCAACAAATTACATTGAGCCCTCGATTCAAGCTGTTGTTTTGTTTGAGTTGTTTTCTAGCTACCATTCTATTTGGCTCCTGTAAAAATATTTTTAAAACTCTTGGCATACAATAAAACACTTTTTCAGCAAAGACACCACAAATGGTCCAGAAATCAATCTGTGCCAGCTCAAATCTTCCAGATAATGAAGGCAATATTTGTAAGCTTGACATATTTTTTTTATTCCAACAACCAGGAAATCTGCTTTCTTGTTTCTGGAATTTTTTTTCATAAAAGGATGGATATTACTGCTCTATACCAAAAATGTTCTTGCATGTAATAAGACAGCAAACATTTGGATCTGATCATCCCCATTTGTAGCAAATACATAGTCCCAGCCTGACTGGCTCATTCCAGTGAAAATTCACAAGGCCCGATATCCTATATTTTGAGAACAAATCTTGCTGAACACAGTGGACTCCACTTCTGAGTCACTCTGTGTAGAATGTCTCCTGTGTCCTGTATGTCTGATATAGGACCAGCACATGGAACTGTGCTCAGAAATCTTACTGATTTCACTATGTACTGACTGGAGTGGGTGAGGTCAGGTACAATCCTGATTCAGTCAATGTGGCAGCTGTAGAAGGTTGGGAATAGGCAGTGGCTTTTTTTTCCTGGCCAAACCCATCTTACAAATGCCCTGTGTGATTAAGAAATTGCTTAAGTCAGCTGACCTGAGAGATACAATTTGCAGAGTAATCTTACAGGAGTACCACGTCTTACACGTGTGCAGTTATGCAAATACTATTCATTAGCTCTAAGATCAATTGTGATGCCATTTTTATTCCCTACCCACATCATTGGTCTCAGAAGGCAGGTCTACTAAGGAACTGGCTGAGTTCTGTCTAGTGGGAGACAGTATTTTGTAGTGATCATATTAATAACCCAAGCCGTGTCGACATGGCACAGCAACCATGGTTTGCTATGTCAACTGCAAGCTCTTTATGTTTCCCCTAAAATCCAACAGATTCCATACATTTTCACAGGCAGATCAACGTACTTGTTTCTCCTCCAGAGGAGAGAAAGGCCACTGCAAGATCAAGTATATTCATCAGTGCAGTGCCTTTGAACTTCTGCTCATGCAGAGTATTGGATGCAGTATTCCAGTAGTACCTTTGCCCCATCTAAGACAACACTGATAGTTAACTATGGCAAAAAAGGGTGAGAAGGTCAATAACCCGTTTAGTTCATCACATGACATCTAGTGTCATAACAGGTATTGTTAGAATAAGGCTGGAGTCTGCAGGTAGATAAACCGAGGTTTGTGCAAAAGTTTCCAAAGCATATATTGGAGGCCAGATTCATTCAGTAGGACTTACTCCTATTGGATCTGACTGCAGTCTTAGAACTGCAGTTTCCTACTGTAAAAGCCACCATTGTTCTTAGGACTGTTTAGTTTAGCAGAAATGGAAAGAAGTGAATTGAAAAACAAACATTCTTTCCTTCTTGGATTGTCTAA
>JAIOUR010194760.1:0-10127 GCA_020711275.1 Calotes versicolor
CCCGCCCAGCGGAGCGCCCAGGTAGGCGCAAAGGGAGGGGGATCTGGGCCATCGCCATGCCTGCCTTTTGGCAGGCTACACTCCTAGTATGTAAAGAAAAAGGTATCCTACTCTTTTCTTCTCAAGATATATTTCAATAGTTTTAAAAGGAAAAAAACCTGTTGCTACATTCTGCACAATGTTCACATATCAGTTTGATTACTACATCAGCATGAAGACTAGGAATGGGGGGAAAAGGAACTTCCAAACTCATGATTTGGGAGACCGAGCCATTAAAATGATATTAGGTAACCGCTGTCTGAACTTGTTCTCCATGAACTTTTATGAGTCTGTAAGTCTGAAAAGCACCCAGAGTATTCAATATGGTGCTTTTCATAGGGCACAAAGGAGAATGATAACTGCGTGGAGTTAAAAGAATTGCTCCACCTCTTGTCAGGGTATTCCCAAGCAGATGTCTTCACTTGCTTTGGATTCTCTGCAAATGCCATTGAGATGTATACTGCATAAATCAAATAAAATTCTGTTGCTTAACATAGCAAGCCCCAGCTAGAGCAGGCCCACTGAATCAAATAGCACTTGATGGAGAAGACTCACCAAACCCCAACTAATTCAACAGGACTTCCATATTTGCACCTCATTATGCTAATCAAAGGATTTTAGTCAATTTCAGGAATTTAGTTCAAATAAAGCAGCAATACAAATAAATTAAGATAAAACTATATTTAATTTGCTTGTAAATAATTCAAATTAGAATAAAACTATTAAATAATATTTACTAGGCAGCTCTTAACTAGTAACAAAAATATGAATAGTAACTGGAAGACTTTTCTATTCTACATTGTTATACATTTACAATAATAATTCTGTCTGAATGTGATCCTTTCCAGAAATTAAGAAGTTTCTAGTTATACAGCACTTAGAAATAGTTTTCCAGTCTTCTTCTGGGCATTCTGGGACTGCACAGTTTGTCCAGTTTGTAAACCTATATAAATTGGTTTTTCTCTTGTGAGGCACTATGGGGCATCAAGAGGCCACTTGAGGCCAGTCAGATGCTTGCACCCCCTGGCAAACTAAAGTTACAGTATATCATATATGGACACTGAAATCAGAGCTGACATTATTAATACCCACTGATTAAAGCTATTATATTTGAATTTCTAAATTGTCCTTTAAAATCTGCTGTTGGGCTCCAAAAACTCCAGACAGTAAGTGATGGAAGGGAAATTGTAGCAGTGAAGTAAGGAGCCCAGCTGGGGCAGCCTGAGATAACACCGCCCTGTCAGGCCATGCTCCGCTGCCTGATCGCGCCATGCGCTCGCTCACCTGCATGCACACCACCTGCCTCTCTCACCCCAGATTAGGTGGTGGAGCTGGGGAGGCGGCCGGTGTGGTGGTGCCCCTTGCTCCGCTGCGCCCCGCCCTCTGAGAACGGGCATATTTTAAAAATGACAGTGGTGACCCTCCTCCCAGCAGTTCCCGGAGGGCGGGGCATGGCAGAACAAGGAGCACTGCTATCATCGCCGCACCAGCCGCCTCCCACAGCACCTGAGCCCTGCCGCCCAGTCCAGGCCGATAAGGCAGTGTGCGTGTGCACACAAGTGGCACGGGCCTCTCTTGGCCCATACTGGGCTGTAGGAGAGGCAACGGCGCATGTGAGTGCCCCCCCTCTCAATTGCCGCCCAGGGTGGACCGCCCCCACCCCCTATTTATGCTACTGAATTGTAGGGCAGTAACACCCAGAGAGCCAAAATCTCCCCTCCCTTACCATCAAGGGTTGTTAAGAAATATGTAAGACATATTTTGAAAATAAAGCTCCTAGGATTTAAAAACATTTCAAGACGTTTATTCCCCAAAAAACCTGCTTAGCATTTTCAGAATTTTTTTTAGGTAGGAACTTACCGACTCCATGTAAATTCCATTGGCAGTGGATTAGCATCAGCATTACACCTGAGTAAAACATTTTCTCTTCCAATATACCAATTTCCATCGTACCCAGTAACTGTAACCTCAGGGGAATCTAAAAATATACATATATGTAAGCTACTATACATGAAATAAGGAAAGAACTTCAAATTCACAGACTAAGAATATGATTGGGTGGACTGTGACAACTTCAAATAAATTCCTGTTTCAAAGTAATCACATATATGGTAGCTCATCTTGCACCTATGCTGATCTGCAGTTTATACACATTCAATTTGATTCCATCAAGATATTTAATCAATTATTGGGAAATCTTTCATACAGAGGGCTAACAAGTAGGTATTTAAATGTCTAGGACACCTGATAATGATTTACCAAATCAAACATTAATACTTGCATTTTATCCGAGCAACAGGCCATATATATACACCATGTTTTAGATATGTTCAACAAACATGTATTAAATAACTGGAAATATCCTGCAAGTTATCAGATCCTCAGATCATGATATTGTTTTGTCTAGCAAAAAGTTTTGTTATTCCAGGACAGGGATGACCAAAGGTGGTTCTCCAGATGTTTTCTGCCTACAACTCCCAGAGGTCTTCAGCACTAGCTGTGCTGACAAGGGCTCCTGCGCATTGGGAATGGGAAAAAACATCTTGAGATCTACCTTTGGGCACCCTGTTCCGGGACATTTGAGCACAAACCTGAATTCTCAAGTTTCGACCGATCAAAATGTAAAACAATGTATTTATTAACAACAACAACAACAACAACAACAACACACACACACACTACACACACACAGTGTGTATGTGTGTGTGTGTGTGTGTGTGTAGCGTGTGCGAATATTCAAATGTTAGTAGGAGCCATTAAATCAATCTGTCGAAGTCCTGACTTCTGACTGTCATGTGACCAGACCAAACTTAATATTAACCTTGTTTCTTGGGGACCATATTATTGATGTGACAGAATAATGGCCCAAACCAGGTCAATTATGTCCACTAGTACACCATCAGTGTGCGATTTTCAGCTGTGAATGTTCGCAAGTTAAGAAGTTGGTATTGATATTTTTTACCACACTCCAATTTCATGATTTATTGTACAATAGGAAATGCCTACACCACATTCTAGTGCATTTGTTCAGAAGTCCCAAGATCAGCTAAGAACGGCAATGTTATATATCACAAGGGATAAATTATCTACCTGCTTGAAAATCTTTGTTTTTTTTTGAATATTTTACTGCATTTCCTTATTAATTTATTAGAGTTTTATACTGCCTATCTGGCTACAGACCCACTCTACATGGTTCACAACAGTGCATATATGCAATAAAGAATAAAATGATACCAATAAAACCAAATAATACAATCTTGAAATAGCAGAAAATATAAATGTTATAAACATAATAAAACTAGTAAAATAATAACAGAAGAGGTAAATGCAACATAGGGTTTTAATCAATGCTGGAGCTGTATCTCAGACTCTGGGAAAGCCTGCTTGAATAACCAAGTTTTTAATTTTTGCTTAAAGATTCCAAGTGAGGGGGCCAAATGGATTTCAGAAATTCCATAGGCGACAGACTACCACCAATAAGGTCTAGTCCTTAGTTTTTTCTTTCCAGGCCTCCCTCGGGGTCAAAGTCATCTATGTCAGAGTGGACATTGTCCAGAGGGGCGGTATATAGATCTAATAAAATAAGTAAAATGAATAAAATAAATAAAATAAAATAAATCCATGGCAAGGAGACCAAAACAAGGCTGGCCACTGTTGGCACAGTCTCCCTCTGTTCTGAGGCAAACACCAGGTCTAGCATATGGCCAGCTACAGGAGTGAGACAATTAACATGTTGGGACATTTCCAAGGAAGCCATGGTTTCCAAGAACTCTAGTGACCTGAACCTTCACATGGATGCTAAAGTCCTCAGAACAATTACTCTAGCAGACCTCAACTGCCCTGCGAATATGAGGGCTGCCAGCACCAGAAGAGAGAGTGCTGGATTATAGAAATGGGCAGAAAACTGTTGTTTCATTAAGTGTTTGTAGGGTGCATATAATTAAAACTAGTACAGAGAGGCACCTGATTTTGTACAGAAGAGGCTTGTGCCTCTCTGTGTGATGGTTTTGTGACCGTCTCTACTGGACTGCACGGAGTGAACTATTCTAACACAATCCTAAAACCTTATCTAGTCTCAATTGACACATGAAGGATCTCTAGATCTGAGATTGCTAAGTCAGAAAGCCTAACATCATTGCAAGAAAGATGGTGTATGGGGATGGTATATACCAGCTCATTGTACCCAAAGTTCTGAATTCCAATTGGTCTGTTATTCAGATGATGTATTATTTACTATCAAAACTCACAAAAAGGCTTTTTTTTTGTTAAAAAAACCCCTCATTATTTAGGATAGACTATCATTATGCATCACTGTTGTGAGCCAAGTTTAGAGATTCAACAGAGATTCATATCTATGAATGCTTAAAATTTTAAGCAGACAATAGGCAACATCTGAATATTTTATACTGCAAAATTTCCAAACAAAATGTTATAACAGTTTACACCTGAAGGACATCTAGCATTTATTAGCTTTTTTCTACAGGCAAGTGACAAGGTTACCGAGCAAATACTTACATTGAATATCCAGTACATGAAGCATTCTGATCTCCTTCTCCAAAGCTGGATGTTTCACAACACATGTTATACGTCTTCCTCTAGCAAACCTTGTGGGGACAAGTTTATAGCGACTCTCCACTGTAACAGTTCCATTTGGATATGCAGTGGATGTGGTTTCCATCTCACCAAGGTCACCTTCCCAGATAACCTCTGCTGCTGGTTTCCCAGTGGCAGCTGTGCAAATGGCTGCAACTGTCTGATTGGCTCCATCTATTAAATCATTTGGTCCTTTTGTTAGACTCACAACTGGTTCAACTATAGGGGAAAAATCATGATCAGTAGGTATACCAATAAACATGTTTTTATTACATTTCCATCATGTCTCTTAATACAACAGAATTAAATGTCTTGATATATCATTGTGCATTTAAACTAAAGTTGAGTTCTTCTTGCAAGCATATGAAATTTGAACCTTTTAAAAAGTTGTTCCAGACTGCATAAGACCAAGATTTTTTTCTCAAGAATACAAAAACAAGGTGTAATAGTTATTGACTCTTTGCTGAGATTAGTCAATCAGTGTACAGTGGTACCTCGGTTTAAGAATGCTCAGGTTTAAGGAATAAAGTCCATTGGAAATAATGCCTCCTTTAAAAAAAGTCCCTATGAGTTTCGGTTTATAATTTTTTTCCTTAATGTGAAGCAAATTTTCCCTATGGGTTTCGGTTTAAGGACTTTTTTTTTTCACAATATGGACTGTCCTGGAGAACAAATTTAATTCCTAAACAGAAGTATGTCTGTATTTTGCAAGTATCATCCAGCTCAACAGCACAGTTCTAAACAGGTAAGAACAACCATTGTGAAAGAAAAAACTGTTATGGTCTACTGAGTAACTAAAGCTAGTACTCTATCAAGAATTGTTTTTTCAATAGACTGTTGTAAAACCATACATGGAAACGGATGAGAATAAAAAGTGCAGAAAGTAGTCTTAAACTTTGGGCCAATATATGCTTCATGATACACCTCTTTATTATTGTAATAGACAAAAATAATTAGATTGTTCACCTGCCATTGTTTTAAGTTGGGTACTAGAATAATACCGCCTCCTCTAAATCTTAATACGCTTTGCAACAACATGATTCTGCTACATAGTAATAAAGTATCAATATGGAAGGTGGGGTGTAATTTTGCTGATATTCCTGAAAAGCATTTTCCCAGTTTTTAATCTTCTGATAAAGATCAGACATGTGGTGATGAGGCTGCCAAGCATATTTGACAACAAAGGAGCTTTTGTCTCTGAAATCAAATAAATAAAATCATGTTTTATACTCCATCCCCTCCCTTGCTTGGACAGTGCAAGCCAAGCTTATTTCAACCTATGTGGCTTCTCAGCACACATGCTTCCCCCATTGTGCACTCCCCTTCTCTGATGGTAGTGGTGCCTCCTCAGCTCTGGTGGTTGACAGGTAGGCTTGGGCGGGGAACTGAGACATGGAGGAATGGGAGGTGGAACCCAGCTGCATCTCCTAGGAGACAGGCTGGCTATGGTGGGCACTGAAAAATGAGAAGGTCACAGCATGCTGGTGGGGAAGAAATGGTGGTGGTGGAGGAAAAGGTGACTGCAGCAATTTCACCTCCTGCTCACCTCAGCTATATGCCGCTGCTGCCATCTTACGAAGGACAGCTGTGGAACAGGAGGCATCATAGCTACTGCCTGAAGGGAGAAAAGGGTGATGATTTGCTTCTGAAGGGAAAGCTTGTCCTTCCCCCAGTAAAATCGAACTTTAATCCACCACTGTCACTTCCATCTCCTGAAGCCAGTTAAGGGACTGTCAGGGTGGGGCAATTGGCTTTAATACTCTGCCATGAATTTTGGCACTGGCTGCAAAAATGCAAGTACAACCATTCCATTTAATATCAGGTTAGAATTATATTCTGAAAAAAATCCATTTAAATGTGAGTTCTTTACTCAATTAAAATGCCATAGATCTGAAAAATAATGAATGTGGCATCACCTACATCAGAATCTGAGGAAGTCATATGATAAGAGAAGATACATTTTGTTAAGTTTCAAACTTTCCTTTTCCTTACGCATTTTAACTCTGGGAGTGTTCAGATCTCAGACATTCTGCTTCATTTTTTGATGCTGAAGCCAGCAATTTCAACATCAATACTGACCAAGCCAAGGCATTCAGAATTCAAGTGTCCTTGGTAAGTTTGCCAGACAAAACATTGGGGTTTGATATCTGAGTTGACAGAGCAGAAGAACATAAGAACAGCCTTGATGGAACAGGCCACAGCCCATCAAGTCCAACATTCTGTCTCACACAGTCGCTCACCATCTGCTTCAGGGTATTCTCAAGCAGATGTCTTCACCTGCTTGTGATCCCTGCAGGTGGCATTAAGAGATATCGTATCTGTCTCTCCAACATGTAAGTCCAAATACCATCAGGGCCTTCATAAAGGACTTCCTGCAGGGAGTCTTACACACCCAGATCATTGGTACAGGCCCACATTGCTTGGTGACAAGAATTCACAGCTTGTAAGGTTCCCTCCTAAAGAAAGTACTTGAGCTAGGATTATCTGTTATGGAGATATACAGTATCTGCCATGAAAACAGAGCAAGATTTGCACTGGCTGCAAAAATGCAAGTACAACCATTCCATGTCCTTCACAAAGCAGTAACAACATGGGGAATAGCCACCAGATAACATGGGGAATAACCACCAGATAAGATCTAGCTCAGAGGTGGTGAACTCTGGCACTCCAGATGTCTTGGACTGCAATTACCAGAATCCCAAGCCTATATTGGCAATGCTAAAGGACTATTAAGAGATGTAGTCCACAACACCTGGAGTGTCAAAGGTTTGCCATCACTCATCTAACCGGATACAAATAATACATGAAGAACTGATAGCTTTGCAATCCATTATGTATGCTTGCACATAACAGAAGCACTCCTGTTAAGTGAATGTAACTGGTGGCAAAAGATGATCAGTGATTTGCTGTAATGATTGAATAAATGAGTTTTTATTTTTATCTTCAAATATTTAATTAAAATAAAATAAAATAAAATAAGCATACCCAAAACAGACACAGTTATCGATGACTGTGAGTTTCCTAGAGGAAATGTAGCTGCTTTGCATACATATTCGCCAGAATCAGAGAACACCACATTTGCTAGGGTGATAGATGCATCAGTATATGATGTGTTTTTCAGTGATACCCTTCCTTGATATTCTCCTTGAACAGAAAATCCATATTCAGGATGATGAACAGCAATAGTTTGTGCACTCTTTCCATGTATCTTCTCCCAGGTAATTTGTGTTAATGTTTCATTTATATCTATTATGCACTTCAGTGTAACATTATTCCCCCAGACAGCTCTCACATGTGGATCAACTTCTGGTCCAGCTAAGGCACCTGAAAGGGGAGGAAAATAAAATAAAATAAAGTGTTAGCTGAGCTGCACCACTTAAGGAGTTTTCCTGCATGAAATTTTTTTCCAATGGTTCCCAACCTTGGGTGCCCGCATGTTCTTGGATTAAAACTTTCAGAAGCCTTTCACTAGTAGCTGTGCTAATTTGGATTTCTGGGAGTTCCAATCCAAGATATCTGGGAACCGCTGTTCTAGATTATCCTTTACCACATATGTCTTCTACCACAGCACAAATTTAGCTTCTGATAAAGCAGTTATACTTAGAGAACTGATTTCCAGAACTTTTCAAATGGTGTTAGAACAGTTATAATTCACAAAATGAATTTAAGATTTGGTACTAAACTTGCACAGAACATTTCTCTCTGTACACATTATGTAGAACATAAACAGTTGGAGGTGAGAACTACATAAATGAGCTAAAAGAGCAGTTTCCTGCTAAATCTTTGGCTCTATTCTGCTGGACAACATACTGCTGTCTAATCATTAGAGGATTCATTAGGGATGACCTAAAACACACAAATGATTTCCAAACACACTAAAACATCATTGAATATGATCAAATTGCTTAATCAGTTTAAGTGCAGTGGTTTCATGAATTACACAAGATAGCAACAGAAACAAGAGCTTTTTCAAACTGAATTTCAGGAAAATATCATAAGAGAGAAAATGATGAATAATGATTGATGCCTGACTCAGGGATAACAGTGAGAAAAGTTAAGCAGTGATGCTACAGAAGACACCTTCAGGAGAAAGTTGAGGAGGGTCTAGTATAAAAGGGAGTATCTGACAAATTAGATATACTCTTCCATTTTTCAATGGTCAGCATCAAGGCCTATCCCAAAAGTTAAGGACATGGGCTCACTTCAGCTAAAATCATTGGAAAAGGAGGGGGCATGTTCTCCTATTCCTCTTTCTTCCTAAGGACATTTCAAAATCTCAGGACTGGCCTTTGTCAAATAATATATTATATAAATAGCTTTGATTGGGTCAGGGAATCAAATTAGAAATCTTAAATGAGATCAATAATTCATAGAATTTGTTCTCAGATCTTGCCAGCCTCTACCTGAGAAATTGAGTATTTTAAGCCAAAGTGATCATATCCAGTATAATTGGATAAAAATCAATGACTTTTTAGCAGGCTTAAATCATGATTTAATATTTTTAAATGGTTTTGTTTTACTGAAATCATTTAAAGAACCATGATTTACAGTGAACCCCCGTAATTCGCAAGGGTTACGTTCCAAGAACCCTTGCAGATTGTGAAAAACCATGAATTAAGTTTGGGGGAACTAAAATGGGGGAGAGTAGGGAGAGGGAGGAGGGGCAATGCTGCCGGAGGAGCCGCAAGCAGGAGAATGCGGCATTTGGAAACACTGCCGCGACAGCTGTTGTTGATGGGCCGCCGCCACCCACAGTCACCCTGGTCAGGGGCCAGACTGGGCCTGCCTGGGACCCTCCACAGTAACTGAGAGACCCACGGATAGACACCTCCTCCCCCTGGATGGGAATAGGATGCTACCGGCCTTCGACACCATCACCTGTGCCCTGCCCCCCTGGGAAGGCGAGGCTGGCCCCAGCAGTGGAAGCAGGCAAGAGAGCCCACCACCGTGCCCAGCCTCCCGGGAAGCCATCCATCCACTGATGGCAGCACTAGCCACTTCCGTGCCAGCATGGGTCATTTTCTCCTCCTCCAGCGAATGGGCCCCGCAGGGTGAAAAAAAGGAATTTACTGAAAAAAGTTTACAGGGAAAAATGTGAAAGACTGACACCATGGTAAGTGTACTATGACTTTGCAGGGGTTTGCTGTAAATCAAATCCTCCTTGTCATAAAAGAAAGCAAAATGGTGGCTGGGTCCAAAGAAGCCTACATCTGAACATTCCAGATGTTTCCATTTTTTAAATAACTTCTGTAACCAACTATGTGCAACATTCAGAACAATTAAAACAGTTAAAGGTTAGAAGGGCAGAGATGTGTATTTTACATTTTCAGAAGTAACTTGACAGAAGTCTACCTTTCTCCCTTCTAAAGGTTGGATCATACTCCTAAAAATGGGGAGTGGTTACAATGTTCCTTCAGAGTTTTAGTTCTATCCACATCTCTGCCTATGGCCACAAGATGGATGCATTATTCTTCGATGGCTAGGATCTCTGCCTG
>JAIOUR010195870.1:0-10129 GCA_020711275.1 Calotes versicolor
TGGTCCCCTATCTATTTCATCCCAAGATCCGTACAGTTTAGTAAAAGGGTAAGTAATGGGCTTAGTGCTCTTTAGCCTCATGAAGTCTGAACCAAATGCTTGTATTTGTAAGATCTGCTCCCTCGGGCATCAAATCTTATCAATCCCCTTTACTGAGTATTTTCATCCATGTAAACAATAGGGCTGAGAAAAGTGTTCTTGTTGCTTTCAAATTTTCATACTTTTGGGCTACTTTCACCCTAAATATGAAGAAAAGTTTTGAGTTTTGGAGAAGCAGCATGGCGAAAATATGAAGTGTTAAAAACAAGAGGTCTCTCTGAAAAACGTACGTAATGCTGCAGGTTGTGAATCTTTCAATATATCTCATACTCTTGTGGAAGAACTAAAAACACCCCCTCAAAAAGCCCTTTGTCTGTGAAAGGATGACTCATGGCTAAGTTGTTACACTCCTGAGAATATTTTTCTGTAAACAATTCTAATTGCATGAAAAAAGCAGTGGCACAAATTTGTGATAGCTTTGGTCTTACTGACCTGACTTTTTGGGGAAAAATTAGAAACATCTGTTGGGCTCTTTGCATCTTTCTGGCCAATCAGCCAGTCCAGCTGTGGGTGTCCATGTGTCTGTGTGTGTGGGGGGGGAGACTTTTAATATTGGGAAATTGCTGCTGGATTGCCACCAGTGGATCCAATCTGGATGCAGGACTGGTAGTGATTTCCCAATATATCATGGTTCCCTCTACCTCCCCCAAGACTCTGAAAGGTTTCCAAATGCCAAAAGAATTCCCTAGAGCAGGGGCTGGCAACCCATGGCTCCAAAGCCACATGTGGCTCCTTAATCCCTCTGCTGCAGGTCCCTCTCAGGAGCGGGGGGGTGGCACGTGTCGCGGCCACCAGAGTCACTGGCGGAGGGAGGATCCTGCCTTCAGAGGGGCTGCTCTGGTTCACCAGTGGATGTGATAGCTTTCTAGTTGGCACAGGGAGTGGTGGAGGGGCTCCTCTCATTCGATTGTTCACCTGCCAGATCACTCGCTCGCTTGCTCGCTCGCTCGCTCGCTCGCTCACTCACCTGCCAGACTAATTGCCAGCCACTCCAGCTCACTGGCTGACTGGCACTCTCATGCTCTATTCCAGGGTACTTGACCACCAGGCCATGGATTGGTGCTGGGCCGCAGGCTAGTAAGTACCAACTGGAGAGACCACAGTTCAGTGGCTCAGCCTAATTCAAAATGGTGCCCACCCAGGTGTTCCACTGACATTACTCACTCCCCTCTCCTGCCGCCTCTGTCTTCTCAACCACTTCCACCTTTCTCCGTCAATGTAACTACTCACTCATTGATCGCAGTACACGCTTCCCTCCTTAGCCTCTAATGGCAGCCCACCTAGTGCTGCCATCTTCCCTGCCTCCTCATCCCAGTGGGCACCCATTAGAGGAGGCAACCAATCACCCTGATCAGTAAGTGGGAAGTCATGCTGAGGAAGAGGGGAGAAATGTAAGCTCCGCCAGGAGAATGGGTGAGCATGCAGAGGAAGTAGGAGAGTTGAGTGTATTGCACACACAAAACACCTGAGTGGACACTGCACTGAAATGAGCCTACCACCGAATTTTAGTTCATGCCCACAGAATCATGCAATCATAGAATCATAGCACTGTAGAAATATGAATTAGAAAGGGCTATAAAGCCATGTGAGGCAGTTGTCTACATTTCTCTTGAATACCTTCAGTGTTGGAGCATAAGAACATAAGAACAGCCCTGCTGGATCAGGCCGCAGCCCATCAAGTCCACCATTCTGTCTCACACAGTGGCTCACCACCTGCTTCAGGGTAATCCCAAGCAGATGTCTTCACCTGCTTATGATTCCCTGCAAATGGCATTGAGATGTATCCTGCCTACCTCTCCAACCCGGAGGTTGTCCTTAGGCCTCCGTAGTCATAGCCATGGATTTCCTTCTTGCCCATGAACTTGTCTAATCCTTTCTTGAAGCTGTCAAGGCTGACAGCTGCCACTCTGCCACTCTCTTCTGGCAGAGAGTTCCATTCACCAGTGATCCTCTGGGTGAAAAAGTAATTTCTTTTATTTGTTTGCGCCCTAGCACCCAAAGGTTTCATGGAGTGCCCCCGAGTTCTAGTGTTTTACGATAGGGAAAACAGTCCTTACTTATCTACTTTTTCCATCCCGTGCATGATTTTATAAACTTCAATTAGGTCCCTTCTTAGACGCCGTTGCTCCAGAGTGAAGAGGCCCAGCTGTTGCAGCCTCAGATGGTAAGGGAGGTTTTCCAGTCCCCTAATCATTCTGGTTGCCCTTCTCTGCACTTTTTGCATTTCCACAGTACTTCTGGAGGTATGGTGACCAGAAAAATGACATTTACTGATTTATTTTCTATACCTTTCCTAATGATCCCTAGCAATGAGTTTGCTTTTTTCACCGATGCGGCACACTGGATTGACACTTTCATTGAGCTGTCCACTAGGACACCAAGATCCCTTTCCTGGTTTGTTGCAGAGAGTTCAGACCCCAATAGTTTTGGGGATTTTTTTGCCCCAACATGCATCACTCTAATGTTGAAGCTCATTTCCCACTGGTTTGCCCACTCCTCCAGTCTCAAGAGATCCTTCGGGAGCTCCTCACAATCTCTCTCCATTTTTACTACCCTGTATAATTTATTGTCATCAGCAAATTTGGCTACCTTGCTATTTTCTCCTACTTCCAGATCATTTACAAAGAGGTTGAAGAGCAGGAGTCCCAGTACTGAAACTTGGGGGACTCCACTCTTTACCTCCCTCCATTTGGAGAAGTGTCCATTTAGTGCCACCCTCTGTTTCGTGCCCCTTTATGTGCCCCTTCATCACCTCTTGAGGTAATTTGTTCCGTCGTCATATTGCTCTATGGTTTCCTTTAACTGGAGCATGGACAAGAAGAACCAACCCCCACTCCATATGATAGCATTTCAGTTGAAAAGAACTTTCATTTCTCCCCTCAGTCTTCATTTTTCAAGACTAAACATGCTAAGTTATTTCAGTCTTTCCTCATAGGGCTTGGTTTCCAGTCCCCCAAATCATTTTTGGAATTGGAATTGGAATTTGAATTTTATTTGGAATTGGAATTTTATTTATTGGCCATACATGGAGTTCCACCATGCATGGAATTTCCCTCCGGCTTGACAGCTTTACACTTCATATACAAACATACAATAACATAAACATAAACCTCTGATACAATACACTGAGACATACAGCACCAATACACCCTCAGCACACACCTACTCAAAAACATCTTTTGTTGCTTTCCTCTGACCTTTTCCAATTTGCAAGCACTCTTAATGAAGTGTGGTGTCCAGAACTGGGTGCAATATTCATGATCAGGCATAACCAGTGCTGAATAGAGAAGAACTAGTACCTTGATGGATCTGGAGACTATACTTCTACTACTAATACAACCTAGTAGAATAGCATTTGACTTTTTTGTAGCCTCATCACAAAGTTGGCTCATATTTACCGGTAGCTTATGATCTACATTGATTCCAAGATCTTGCTTACTTGCTGAATTCCTGAATTTCAACCTTTATTGTTATGTGCTGTCAAGTTACTTCCAATTTATTCTATTCTAACTTTACAAGGGTTTTCAAGGTAGCATATGAAAAGTTAAAGGTGCAATTTAACATCATTACTCCCAGTGAGTTTCAATGCCTGAGAAGGGGGTTGAGTCCTAGTCCAACATTCTACACACTACCCAGACACTCACCTCATTTATTTGGAACCTGAAATGTAATCTTATACCAAGCCTGAATCTATGTATTACTTTTGTGGAAAGTCTGTAGTTCTCCTGGTTCTTCCACAGTTACATCTAAGTTCTGAAGAACAAGAGATCACTTGGAACATATGGTCTGAATGGCACTGATCAAGGTGCAGCTTATTGTAGAACATACCTTCATGATCCAAATGACCCATGTAATATGGCTGTTCCAATGTCACCCATGAGATGGTGGAGCAGCAATATATTATAGAATCATAGAGTTGGAAGAGGCCTCAAGGGCCATCCAGACCAGCCTACTGGCATGCAGGAAAGCCCTCAAAGTAATCCTGACAGATGGCCAGTCCCCAGCCTCTGTTTAAGGATCTCCAAGGACGGAGACTCCACCACCCTCTGTGGCAACCTATTCCACTGCTGAACATCTCTAACCATTATGAAGTTCTTCCAATGTTCAAGTGGAATCTCTTTTCCTGTAGTTTAAACCCATTGCTCCGAGTTCTAGTCTCTGAACCCATGGAGCACAGACCTGCCCTCTCTTTGATATGGCATCCATTCAAATATTTAAACATGGTTGTCATATCCCCTCTCAACCTTTTTTAAGGCTAAACATTCCCAGCTCCCTCAGCTGCTCCTCATAAGACATTTCTTCTAGACCTTTAACCATTTTGGTTACCCTCCACTGGACCCATTTGAGGTTGTCAACATATTTTTAAAACTGAGGAGTGCAGATCTGAACACATTACTCTAGGTGTGGTCTGACCAGGACAGAACAGAGTGGTACTATCACCTCCCTTACTCTATACACCATGTTTCTGTTGATGCAGCCAAGAATTGCATTGGCTTTCTTGGCCACTGCATCCCATTGCTGACTCATGTTCAATCTGTGGTCCACCCAGACCTTTCCTTTCACAGGTACTATTCTCCAGCCAGGTGTCTCCCATCCTATATCTATGCAATAAGGCATGTGAAATAATGCCTTATTAATTAAATGAGGCTATGAAATTATTTTAATAATTTGATATTTAATATTTAAATGTTATTTAAATAAATCTATAAAATATTATTTAGATAAGGCTATGAAATATGGCTATGAAATAAGGCACAAAGCAGTATATAAATTATGTCCACAATATTTTAAATCAGGGGTGAGCAAAATGCAGCTCTCCAGATGTTCTTGGACTGCAGCTCCAGGAAGCTCTTGCCACCACAGCTAGTGGTGAAGGATTCTGGGAGTTGCAATTCAAAACCATCTGGAGGGGGAAACTCTGCCCATTCCTGCTTTAAACCATTTTGTGCAGCCTTAGAGTTGTATTGAAAGATATTTGCTTCCATTATAGCAAGCAGGTACCTACCACTTTTTACTTTGCAAAATTTGCTCCTAACAAACACATTTGGCACCTCCTTCTCTAGTTCCTTTCCTCTGTCTAACTGTGCACACATATAGTGGTGTGGACAACTAAACATGAAGTGTTAGGGGAGCTGATATTCTTCTACTGCTTAGTTGGGCTGGGCTAATGCTACAGAATAAAGTAGATGTTTAAAGGAGTTCTTTGTTTTTTCTGGACTCACTTAGCTTGAAGGTTGAGCAAGCGATGTGTAAAAGAAACTGGTATGTGAACCACCGCAGCATTCTGATCCACGTTCAAGATCCAGACTAAAACCATATTGCTTCACTGGACACTGATTTAGATCAGTTATTTTCTAGCAAACATATACAAGGCTTTTCCTTTCCTTCTTCCTTGCACTCCTAGCCAAGTACGTGTCTGGAAACACTTGAGGTTCTGGTCTTAAGACGGGGGTGGAGGGAGGAGGACACTTCTAAGTTTTTCACAGATGGGCTGTAACAGTGACACTTATTGCACAATTGGGTGCACTGCCAGATCGGATGTCTGTGAAGGAACAACTTACCCCCTGAAGATTAGTAGGTTTGGGGGTTGGAAAAAAGTGTTAAAATCTGAAGTCTGTCCAAACGTCTTTGAGCTGGACACCATACTGGAAATCTTGTGACACTAAATCTTTCTCATGAGGCTGCTGCTATTTCCCAGCAGTAATGTCCTGGGAAAAGCTCCAGATAGCTGTCCTGGATTTTGGGTTAACCATAAAAAAAGAAAGACCACCCCAATGAATTTAGCCTCCCACCTTTAGTCAGCATTAGTTGTGGTTATATGGGGGGCAGATATATATTCATATTTGCTTAGCCGTAGTTCTTTGAGTGATCCCGACTGATAAAATGACTTTAAGAAGATTTTATTCTTGAGTGTATGGCCATAGACACATGTTTAAGAACGTATAAAATACAGTCTGCCCATTATTCACACATCCCTGAAAGATTTGTCAAATAAATTATTTGAGCGTATTGTTTTTAAGACCGAAAACAGTTTTTAGATATACTGGAAAAATAAACTACTCTCCCCATTTTAACAAAACCCACGAAATTGTTTGAACAACAACAACAAAAACCCACAGAGGAATCCATTTTGGCAAAATAGCATAGGAGAACCTGATTAAATATACTTGATCATAGTGATCATATACTTGAATATATTTTTTCTGTCCAATCCTTAATCCAATTGCATCTAGGATAGCAGCCAGAAGAATCTTGTGAGTACAGTAGGGATCAGAGTTCTTCCTGACTGATAATTATTATCAGAGGGTTCTGTATAGAGATGGGCATGAACCATCAAAATGGTGGTTCATCTCAGTTTGTCGAAGTCCATGAACCATAAACTTCAGAACTTTTCCTGACCAAACCACGAATTGGTTCATTCGTTGATTTAGAATTTTTTTCTAGACAGCCTGGTGAGTGTATTTTTTAAAAACCACTTGTCCAATTGTCTCCACTAAGAGGCAGTCTCAATTGCCATGTTTTTCCTCAAGATACTCTTTAGGCTGTCTAAGAAAAGAAATTACAGTTAAGTGGCAATCCAATTAGCTTCCCACAGCTGCCTCTGCATATGTGCCTACCCCTCAAATGACCTGGCTTGTATGTATGTATGTATGTATGTATGTATGTATGTATGTATGTATGTATGTATGTATGTATGTATGTATGTATGTATGTATGTATGTATGTATGTATGTATGTATGTATGTATGTATGTATGTATGTTAGACACCTCAGTGAATATCTTTTTAAAAGAAAAGGAAAAAAAACTGGGTGCCTCAGCTGAAAGGCAGGTTCAGTTAAAGCTACCAGACTCTTTAAAAGGCAGCAACAAAAGGTAGCTATGCAGCAGGGGTAATGTGAAGGGGTCAGGGCCAGCTGTGGGGGTGGAAGTGCATATTCATGGTTCCATGAACCACATTCATGGTTTTAGTCATTTTGGGTTCTCTGGTTTAGACAAACTCCCATCATACCAACTAACATTAATTTTACACAAATTCCCTGTTTTGTTCACCTCTCGTTTTCTACGCAGCTTCCTCTATTATTGAAATGTCTTTTCATAGCATTTGCTTGTCCTTCCTGTAACATTTAAAGTTTAATTTATGGGGTAATATCACAGCCTATTTTCTCCAACAAGCTAGAAGTAGGAGTTTGCTTATAACAAAATACACTGTCCTAGTGCACCAATTGCTTATGATAGCTATACATATGTCTGGCTGCAGAACTTAACTCTTAATTCCTGTGCTTGCTGCTTGTTGGCTGATATAGCTTTGTTTTGTTATATTTTAATTTTTAATCTGAATGTTATCAATGCATGAATCAGTTATAGCACTTTGAGGTGCTGAGACACAGTAATAATAGTCGGCTGGAGGTAAACAAACTGTCAAATACGTGGGGAAAACTATGAGCCAAACTGTATATTACAGTACCTTTTCATTATAGCTAAAAATATGTTCGTGCTGCAGAGACAGGATTTCCTGTCTGAGACTTTAAGAGTTCAGCCTGGAAGACAAATCACATATATTGTATGAATGTTTAATGGGAGAGTTTCAGAGAAAGAGTAGGATGGCTCGGTCTGGTTCTGCATAGGCCAAGAAACATGGACACTGAAGCAACAGCTGTAATGACCTAGCTTCCTCCCTGAGGATGTAGAAGGCTATACCTGCAGCAAGTGCAAGCCAGTACCTACTTGAAGAGAAAGGACAGTAGCTTGAAGTTTGTCTCTCAGTGCTTCAGCTCATCTGGGAGAAATCAACATTTCTGGACAAAACTGTGCAGGCTGTCCTGGAAGACTATGCGTGGAAAAATGACGACTGCCAACTGTTGGACACAAGACCGTGGAGGAATGTGACACACAGAAGAAGCATGTGATGTCTTTGGATGTGAAACTACTACCCATCCCCAGGGGTAGTGACTGGATTTCTGAGCTAGGCCCTCTCTATGGACAATAATGACAAGCTGTTATCACTCTTATTGTACTTCATGTGCTGCTGGCAGCTCATGAAAAAAGCAAGGAAAGCTTCTGTGTTGCTTTTGGCTGGCTTGGTGGTACAGCAGGGAGATACGGGGTGCTCTTGGGCACACAGTTTTGGGAACGTCTGCTTTAGAAGTTCAGAATCTCTGTGGATGGGGTGTGGGACCATCACCCTTATTACTGCTTTAGAACAATGGTCCTCAACCTTTTTTCCTCAGCAGCCTGGGGGACCTTTTTTCAAAATGTGTGTGCAGCCCGGGGGGCACCTTTTTAAGGTGCACGTGGCCTGGATGAATGATTTTAAATGTGTTCAGAGCCCAGGAAAACTTTTTTTAAAAGTACTCACAGCCCGGGGAACTTTTGTATGGTACACCTACAGAAAAGTCTCAGAAAACCTCTGACTCTGGGGCCCAGATCCTGCCAGTGCATATGGCCCGGTGCCAGTCCGCAGCCCCGTGGTTGGGGACCCCTGCTTTAGAAGCTCAGAATTTCTGTGGGGTCTGGTACCATCATTCTTATTATACGTACTAAGCAAAGTTTTAAAGCAGAGGCTGAATGCCCATCTGTTGGGAGTACTTTTGCAGGTGTTCTTGCATGGCAGGGGGTTGGAATGGATGGTCTCATCCAACTCTATGACACACTCTCATGCACCTATAATGTCTTGTCTATATTCTGCTGGGGTTTCTTCTTTGTCAAATGTGTACCTTTCTTCAGGGGAGTAACTAAGGGGAGGCAGGGGGGCAAGTGCCCCTGGGTGCAGGGCTCTGGGGGTGCGGAATTAGGGTCCCCTGCCCCAATCCTGCACCCTTCTGCCCACCCTGCCTATCACCCGCCAGTGCCTTGAGGGTGTTCGCCACCCGCCAGTGCCTTGTGGGTGTTCGCCCCCCGCCTTCCAGCTGGGAACCAGTAGTTCCATTCCTGCGGGGGCGCGTGCACCTGCCACGATCTGTATTTGGGCCCCTGGAGGTGGTGGGAGTTCTGCTGCCACCGCCTGAAGGCACCGCCGCCTGCCAGGGGGCGGGCAGGTGGGCCATTGCACACACCCCGGCGGTGGTGGCAGCAGTGGCAGCTGAGGGGGGGCTGTGAGCATGTGCGCGCGCTTGCGCAAGCTGGGGGGCGCCCAACATGGGGCAGGCACCAGAGTGCCGGCCCCCCTTCTTACACTGCTGCCTTTCTTCCTGACCAGTTGGGGGTCACATAACAGTAAAGATCTTAAAAATTATTTTCTTATTGCAGAATAGCCAAGATCAGGAACTGCAACGTAAGACAATTCTCAACTCTTAATTGCAGTTAAGAGTAACCACCTTAAATGCTTTACCCAAATTGTGTAGTGATAAATTGTGTATATGGGTGGTCTTTATGAGACTCCATAGTTGCAGCCTCAAGTGGAATCTAAAAATGCAAGCTGGAACATCAATCGATTTCTAAAAATTTGTTTTCACAAGTCCCATAAGCAATTGTTTGTAAGGTTTATGAGTCTTATTTACCCCTTCAAGGCTGGGCCATCCCCAAATATTACAATAAGTGATAAACTCACAATTCACTTCCATACAATGAAGATTGCATTTCATCTCAGAGAGGAGAATGGACCACGATCAAGTACAATGGCACATTGGATTGCAAAATTGATCCATCCACTGGGACACTTTGTAGGTAGAAAATTTCATAAGCCAAGACACCAGCATATATAAAGGGCGTTGCACATGCATAATGCACAAGCTCTTCAAGGTTATGCACTTCGCATGTGCAACACCAGTTGTGTACTGGATATGCATATGCACAACATACAAGTTCATCTGGGTGGCACCATACAACCTGGAAGAATGACACTTAAGGCATCTCTCTGGTACACCAGGACTTACGTATCCCAAAGTTTATGTAAGCTGGGGTGGTCAAAACCCATGGTATTACTGTATGTAACTTCCTCTCTTAGTTTAAAAAAAAATATTGGTAGCTGCAATGCTATGAGGCCAAGCTCCCTGGGTGTACCCAAGGATGGGGTGGGGGGGTTAGGGCTTC